>VDFB02046235.1:73351-106435 GCA_007258455.2 Sequoia sempervirens | reverse complement strand
TATTTAATGAGAGTGATGGTGTTTGTCAACAATAGGATGGTCTTTCCCTTAAGAGATATTATCATCCATAAAATAATTCAAAGAGCCCATATTTCATAAAATATTGGGGGAAAGATGGGATATACGCAACATTGACAAGATATGACATCCCAATCTCTCAACTATTCAAAGTGACAATTCGCATGGAGAAAAAGTATGGTGTTTTATCCCCTAATTCACAACCTTGTGTTATAAATGCTACGTATTTGGTAAGTCATTAGAGTCACATAGAGGAGAATTTAGTAAATGGGAATGCGGGATTACAAAGAGAAGGAATGCATAGAGAAGGAATTCAAAGATTGTGCAAGAGAGAGAAGAATTTTTTAGGGAAAAAGAGGAGAAAATTACATAGAAAAATGGTCCATTTGGGTTAGATGAGTTGGAAGGAAAAACATATTGAGTCCACAATCATTTCCAATTTTCTCCATACTTGACTAAAAGTGATAGATTTGGAACATGTACATGTATACCCAAAAAATCATAATAGATATGATAGTATCACCAGAGGAAATTTACCATTGGAAGAAATGGAAAAGAGAAAGAAATGGCATGTATAGGAGTTGTTTTAAAGTGTTTTGTTGGGGAGAATGGAAATGTAGGAGAAAAAAATGGAGTCATGACTACTACCCTAGTATACATAAGTAAAAAATGGAACAAATGTGTTCACCAAAAGGATGCATACATGGCTTTTATAATTTTTGTAGAGTTATTTATATTTGACAAAATTGTGTCTAGGTTCACTACTAGGAATTGTACCATAGCCACTTAGATTAATTATTTTTTAGATTTTAAATGGAAGGTATGGATTGGTCCAATAGAGAAACCAAGTATACTTAGCTAAAATAAAACCTAAATGGATTCTTAACTAGGTATGGTTTTGATATTTCAAAAAAACAATAATAAATATTAAATAGGTAATGAAATATGGCTATTTTTTTTTTTGAGAGTTATATTTTAACCTTTAATGAACTTTAGAATTTTTAAATAACTATGTAAAAATAAGATTATTAGTAGATTATAAGACCTAAAAAATAACCATAAAACTTACAAGTTGCCACTACTTTGTTTGAAAATTCTATTTTTTAAAATTTCACATTGGAGAAAGTTGTAGTTATGGTATTCTATAAATAAAATATTTAACGAATTAATGTTGTACCGATCATGCCTCATGAGAATGGTGTAGTTGAGAGATTGAATTAGACAATTCTAGAGAGGGCTTGGAGCATGCTCTCTAATGCAAGTTTGGGAAAAGAGGTTTGGGTAGAAGTAGTTAACACAACAGTGTATTTGATTTGCAACCCCTCTTCCAGATTGGATTTTGATACTCTAGAGGAGAGATGGCTGGAAAGATGAACTTCCTACAATCATCTATGGGTTTTTGGTTGCAAATCTTTCATTCATATTCTAAAATAGAAGTGAATGAAGTTAGATTTCAAATTTGAGTGATTTATATTTTTTGGTTACGAGTGTGTAGAGGAATAATATGGCTTCAAATTATGAATCCAATCATAAATAAACTAGTTCACAATAGGTATGTTGTCTTTAATGATAATGTGTTTTTTAGGTTTACACAAAATGGATTTCATTAATGAAAATATACCTATTGATGATGTTGATAGTGGGAGCAATTCATAGTTTTCACATCCAAAATGGTTTCAACTCTACCTCAACAACAACAAATTGTTAATTTGAATGTAGAGAACACTTGAACTCCTTTTCCCATATCATCTACTATTGAGAATCTTAAATTTTTTCTTCCCAACTCCCTATGTAGCCTTTTTCCAACATAGTGCTACATGTTCAAAATTATCATGAGCCAATAAATGGGTGCAACACCTTTTTACTAATGTAGGAGGTTAATTTTCCTTCATGTTATGATCATGTTCCTTTAGTTCCATCTCAAGCTCCTCATATTCCATCATGTGAGGAATTTTCCTTAGACTTGTGCCCTACTTCTTCTCTAGTGCCATCAAATCTATAGCTCCAAACTTATTCATTCTCTTCCTATGCTAACATGTATGCTCCTCTTTCATCATGTGAGTTTCATTCACCATCTATATAGGCATCTTTTCATCACCTAATACCCAAGTTTCATAGGAATGTCAATTTTGAGTTTAAATCACATGATTCCTTCACATTTTGGTCCCCCTATTCTAGTTAATATGTAGCAAGTTTCACTAATCCACACACCATGTGATTCACCTCCTTGTCATTGTGTGAGGTAAATTTACAACCTTCAATGGGAAATTCAATTTCCACATAGACACACTAGCATCCTACAAATAAAGAAGTTGTCAATAACAATGCCAGATTGATGGGAGAGTTAAATTCAAATAAAAATAGTAATTTGGGTGCATCTATTTATATTGATATGTATCCTTGAATTAATAATCAGACAAAGGCATGTGATAGGAATATGTCCTCATCACATGAATCTATTGATTGAAATTTTATACACATAATTTATCATTGTCTCAAAATAATGTGTTATAGAGGAACAATATGGAACGAATCTACATCAAAATAATTTGTAGGTGAAATGAAAGGGAAAAGGGGGTCTATCAAAGTGAATCAAGATGATAAACCACACCATTTCACTTGTTATTTCATTAAATTATTCATAGAATAACATCATAAAAAAAAAACCTAACTATTATAACAATAAAAAGGTAGGTTTTAAGATGTTAAAATGATGTGTACTTGTGGCTAAAAGTGTTTTTATGGGCCTCACTAAGGACCGATTCAACCAGTGGTGAATGGGTCCCTACTAGGGTTTTAGATAATTGATTTATGGATTTTATTCTTCAATATGTGCACTTATAGATCCTAGGTGTTCAACTCCCAAAATTCAAAAATAAATTTTGTAGCTTAGTTTTTGTGATCTTGCAAAAAAGATGACAACTTTTACAACTTGGCAACTTTGACTACTTTTGAAAACTTTTTTCTCCACTTGATCTTCAATCTAAAACCTACAATCACACATAAAAGAGGAGAAAAATGTTGATTGTTAGGTATTATGGGTTTTCCTTAATCAAACCTTTTTTTTGGTAATTAAACCTTGAAATGAAACCATGCATAAAAGGAAAGATGAATGAACAAAGGGATGCTAAAACTCACCAATCCTCAATGGAACCTTGGAGTACAAATCAATAATCTTGCATGGTTTTCCCTCAATGTATGTAGATCTTGATCATGAATTTTGATATGTAACAATACTTGAATAGGATCTACAATGCTACATCAACATATTAGCTCAACAACAAGCATGATGCACTATGCCTTTGACATGATGAAATGAACTTTGATTGCTACAATAAACTTTAATAATCTCCCCTTGAATACCTTTTAAATGATCTTGTGAACTCTTGAACTCATAAATCTTCTACCAAGACATGAATACTTGAAAACTTAGATATTCTAGGATGAAACTATGTAAAATAGTCTTATATTTATACATAACTTAATATTAATTAAATCTTAAAATTCAAATAAAACAAGCCTACATTAGATTTAGGATTTAAAATCATTAAAATACTCACAAAAATATATCCCAATAGGGGTTTCCTAAGTTAAGGAGGACCCATTCATCATAGAGTGAATGGGTCCTAACATACCTAACTAGGACACATTTTGGGGGATGTGAAATAACATGCCAAAAGGGGGTCCTAGAACCTAGTGAGGGCCCATTCACTAGGTGGTGAATGGGTCCTAGGTCACTATCCTAGGAGACATTCCTTCCAAAATTAAGTGATGTGAAATATTATTAATGAGTGTTAGGTTTTATCCCCTGCAAGATACAATAAATTAAGCTTGGATTTGAATTAAAGTTCCAATTAAGCTCAAATTAGCCTCAATTAACTAATAAATCCCTAGATTAGTGTGAAAGTGTAAAGATACACATTACAACACCCTAAATAAGGAATCATTAATTCTATTTTATTATTAATTATTCATTCCCAAATTAAGTAAGGAAAAGGGATAATTTTTCAATTACTATAGTAAATAGTAGCTCCTCAAGTGTGGAGGTCTACTTAGGAGCATCGACCTTCAAAAAAAATTGATGATTACCAATTATTAATTTTTTATCACCTAGAGCTTGCCACCTTTATATAATCTTACAAAGATATCAATCAGGAGAAGAGGATGCATGTCATGATGAATGAAATGGATTTGTCAATGGAAAATAACACTTGGGATTTGGGGAAACGTCCACCCAATTGAAGAGAATTGAAAAATTTATGGGTGTGTAGATTTAAATATGAAGGAGGCAAGAAATGGTATCGAGCAAGATTGGTAGTTAAGGGTTATGATCAACAAAAGGAAATTGACTTCAATGATATCTTCTCACTAGTTGTGAAGATGGCTACTATTCGAGTGGTTTTGGTTCTCACAATGGTTTATTATCTTGAACTTGAGAAACTTGATGTGAAAACTGCATTTCTACATGGTGATATAGAAGAGGAATTGTATATGGATCAACCTGAATGTTGTGAGCAACAAAGTAAAGAAGATTTGTATTGTAGGTTGAGGAGAAGTTTGTATGAGCTCAAGCAAGCCCCACAATAGTGTAATTCTTAAGTTTTATTCTTTCATGGCTAAGCAACACTTCACATGATGTGAATATGATCTATTTGTTTACTACAAGGTATTGGATGATGCTGAGTTTGTTTTTGTACCATAAAAAAAGAAAACTTTCTTGACATGAGAATAATTCATGATAAATTGGACTTAATGAGGCCTTGATTCAAGTTTTTTGAGGCATTTTAAGTATCCACACTAGGTATTGGACCCTTGCACATTGAATAACATGCTTTTAATGACATCTTGTAAAGGTGTTGTAAAGTGTTGTAAGATACTTTCACGCTTTTCTAGACTTAATGAACCTGTTTCTTCGTAATTCAACCTTATAAAATGTGTTTAATAACATTATCAAATCAATCTGGAAGACGTATAACTTAAACTTAATGTTAAACTAGTGTTGTAATTTGTCTTACACATTCACATTGGTTCATTTACCTTCCTAGGCTATGTGGACCTCATTTTAGTGTTGTAAATTGTATCTAATCACACTTTCACATTGAATTATGTGTCCCAAACCCTAATTGGCATTCACATAATCACTAAAAGGCCCCTATTAACCCATATTGTGCATCCTGAGGTAATATTTGATAAAATTCCTAACAAAGTTGCAATTTAAACCTTATTTCCTTATCTCTTGGCATCCTAGTTGTCAAAATGGCCCCTGTGGGACCCATTCACCATCCATGGTGAATCAGTCCCATTCAGGTGGGACCCATTCACCATGGGTGGAAAATGAGTTCCATTTGGCTCATTTTTGACCTTTGAGAGGGAAAAATTGAAATTTAAGTTTATTATTTTCACATGTTGGCCTTAGGGGTCCAACTTTTGGGCTAATAAGGTGAATTTCCTATAAAATAAACTCTCCTAACTTATTTTTAACATTCATTATTCATTATTCATCCATCATTCTTCCATCTCAAGTCAAGAAACTTAGGGTTTCATCATTGCAAGTAACCAAGATAGCAATTTTCAAACATTCAAGGGAAAATTCTTCATGTTTTGTTATAGAAATTAAAGATCAAACATAATTGCAAGGTAATCAACTCCATTATTATAGGTTTCATTTGATTATTTCATCATTTTGGTTTAATTACCTAAAAGGGGTTTGACCAAGGAAAACCCCCATGCCCTAACATCCAACATTTCTCTTTCTTGTCTTGTGTGTTTGAAGATTTAGGTCTCTTGGAAGATTGAAAATCATGAAGAATCAAGTTGAAAAAAAAAAAATCTTCTCCTCATTTCCTAAGTCAAAATATCAACAAAAACTCACTTTTAGGTTCAGAAATCAAAGTTTTGAAAGTGGACACTTATAGAAAGTCAAAGTGCAAACTAAGAGCTCATGTTTCCTCTTTTGAATCTTCAAAAATTCAAAAGTGGAATAATTTTCCATCAGTGGAAAATGTGTCCCATTTCCAAGCCTAAACATATTTTTCTACTTTTCTAGATACCCTTTTGTCTTAAACAAGTTTCAGCTCAATTTCATAGAACCTAGACTAATTTGCCCAGAATGGTGAATGAGTCCTAGTAGGCCAAATTTCCAACATCAATAGAACTTCAAGTGTCATTTCCAAACTCCTTTAATATTCCAAGTGGGCACTTTCAATTTGGTTCATTTTTGTTCAGTTTTGCATTCATTTCTAGGTGTTTTCTACATATCACAATGTGTTTTCAAACAAGTTACATTTCTTAGGTTTTGCATACTTAATCAATCAATATTATCAATTAGCTACATTTATATCATCTCATTTAGCCTTAATCACACCATACATTTCCTAATTTGAGTGAACCACCTAGATTTTGGGTGTGGGATCTATCTCTTTCCATTAGGTGAAAGAACCTAATTGAGCAAGAGACATAGCATTTCATCAACCTTAAAATCTATGGTTCAGTTTTATTGTTGCTTTATGTTGATGATATTCTTGTTACTTAGACTAGCATGATATTTTTTTGTAATTTGAAGCAATAGTTAGCTCAAAATTTTTCTATAAAAGACTTAGGAGCAGCAACTTAGAGGATACTTGGTATGACCATAACCTAGGATAGACGTAAGAGGGAAATCAGATTGTCATAAGAAAAATGCATTGACAAATTTTTGGATAGAATTAACATGAATGGTGATAAGCCTATGAGCACCCCACTTGTTGATCATTTTCATTTTTCATCTAAAATATGCCTCAAAATATCTCAGGGTCAAGAAAACATGAAGGGTATTTCTTATTCATTAGCTTTTGGGAGTCTTATTTATGCAATCATGTGCACTCATCTATACATTTCCCATGCAGTGGGAGTAGCGATCAGATTTACGAAAAATAAATGTAAGAATCATTGGAAATCAATGAAGTGGATACTGATATATCTAAAAGGCATAATTTCAAATTATGTTTTGTGTTTTGGGGGCAAAGATGTATAGCTGCAAGGTTAAAATTGACTCTAATATGGTTGGTGACTTGGATAAATGAAGGTCAACAATAGGTTACTTGTTCACATTTGTTGGGGTAGCAAGTAGTTAGGTTTCACAGTTACAATAGGTGGTTGAACTATCTTCTATCGAGGCTTAATATATTCCACTCATTGAAGGTGTGAAGGAGATGATTTGGTTGTAGTGACTTGGGTGAGTTGGGTTTCAAACAAAATAGTTTCACTCTTTTTTGTGATAGAAACAATGCTATTAATTTGGAAAAGAACTCAACTTTTCATAATCAGACCAACCATATTGAGTTGTATTATCACTTCATCAAAAATGTACCTAAAAAGGCAAGTTGAAAGTGGAGAAAATTGATACAAAGGTGAATCTAGTGGATACATTGATGAAGATAGTGTTAGTGTTAATTTTTTAACTTAAGGATAATTACTTACGTAGTTTTCTTGTATCAAGTATTTTTTCCCTATCTCATTTCTTGTTTCTTAAAAAGGCCTATACACTATGTATTTTAGCATCTCAATTTTCTAAATATCATCTTGCATATTTAGCATAATAGTCTTTGTGCTTCTCTCGTGTATGTGTAAGGGTGGTTTGTTTTCATAAGTTGAGGATCTTGGGAAGGATTTTTCATCTCCTACATGGTATCAAATCTCCTATTGCTTTCCCTTCAGGATAGTTTCTACTAAGGAGATCTACCAGGAGGTCGTTGCATTAGATTAAGGCTACGATTTCCCCTATTTGCAGGTCATACATGTAATCTAGCCTCAAGTGAAGGCATTTTTTTTTCACTCTTGTGTTTCAACCTTGACAAGTTGCAATTGAAGATTTTGTAGACCCGCACAAGGGAGGTAGGTGACATTTAGGAAGTGATTTGTACAATTTTCATCTGGTGTCACAATTTGCATCTATAGATCCTTTCCTCATGGAAATAACAGGAAAACGCATTCATTTGGAAGCCAAGAGATTTATTTGGCTGATAAATTGAAACATCAGGTCCAAACACCTCCTTGTAGGGAATGTATCCCATCTGGAGGCCACAAATTTCATCTACAGGCTGCAGACCATTTTTGTGGCATCATTTTGGAAATCAAGAAGTCATTGTTTTTGGGAGATTTTCATGTTTCTTGGTTGGTTGCGCATAGTGTTTTCTTTTTTTTCACCATTTCCTTGTTGGGTATGAGTTTAAATCCATATTGGCCATGATTTTATTCTTGTTGGTCTTGTAAAAGAAATTCACTATTTTTAACCTTGCTACAAAAAAATTATCCCACATTGGTGAGAAATCGATTAAAACATGCCTTTTATACTCTAACACCCTCTCAGTTGCATGAACTAAGGATCATGTAGGGTTATTGGCTATCTTTCCCTAATGCCTATGTGGACTTTACTCTCATCTAGCATGGAGATATTTGCAGAGATGGTGGTGTGCAGTGAGATTTGGGTAGCATTTTTTTCAAAAGGAAAAATAATCCCACATTCTTAATACTTGTTGGCTTTCTTCGTGATTATATATAGCTCTATGTATATTGTGTTATGAGCAACTTTGTCATGGTCATATGGTGTGACCAGGAGCTTGGTCCAAGTAATTTCTTTTGAAATATTTTTCCATCAACTACCATTTTTTTGGTACCTTCAAGTTGCATGTAGTTTGCTTGCTTTTGGTGCAAATTGTTGTCATGGATACTCCTGATTCAATTGAACTTTTAACCCCCCATAACTATCATACCTAGAAGATCAAAATCTAAAGGTTTCTCCAATCTAAGGGTTTGTGGTCCACACTAAATGATAAACAACCCACTTTTACCAAGGAGTATGAAACATTTACTCATAGAAATAAGTGTGATGAAGCTATGGTCTTATTTTCCACATTGAGGAGTGTAATACACCTAAGGAGGTATAGGATGAGTTCCAAAACCTATTTGGCCAAACCAGTGAATTCCATGCTTTGCAACTAGAGGTAGAATTAAGTTCTCTTTTCCCTAATGCATTTCCTTTAATTGATGATTTCCTAGTAAAGTTCAAATATGTGAGGTCACAATTGGCGAGATGTGCAAAGGATAAAACTAATAAGGAGTCCATTTTTTTTGTCCAAGCTGAGAGGTCCATTCGCATTTTTTTCTTCTACCTTCTACTCTAGCATGGATGTTGTGGGAAACACATTCAAAATTCCTTCTTTTGAGACATTCTGTGACCATTTGACAAGTGAGCAAGCCAAACTTTCCAAGTTAGAGGGGTTCTCTATGAATCATGCATTAGTTGCACAAGAATTTTAGAGCAAATGGAAAAAGAAACCTAAGGCTAAGAAAAATTCTAATGATTCCTCCACCTCTTCAAAAGAGGATAAACCTAAGAAGGAGAATTTTAGTTGTGTGCATTACAAGAAGAAAGGTCATGATGAACACCACTATTATACGAAGAAGATTGATGAGCTTTTACATCTTCTTTAGAAGAAAAATATTCCACTGCCCTCACCTGTGACTCCTTCTACACCCTCTCCATCTAAATCACCTTCACCTTCATCCAAAACTACACAGTAAGGGAATGCATTAGCAACTTCTGCAATTCATTCTAGTCATGATATATGGTTTTTGGATTCAAGGGCATCTCATCACAAGGGTTTTACTCCCTATCCTTTTTTGGGTCTTCATCCTACTAATACTTCTAAGTATTTTTGGGAGATAGTAAGTTTTTGGATGTTGGAGGGATAGGCAATGTTGAGATTGGTGATGGTTGTTTTAGCTCTAGATGTACTATGTATTCCTGATTTGCACACAAATATGCTTTACATCTATCAGATTACTCATGGTGAGGTACCTAAGACTATAGAGTTCACTACAAATTCTATTTTCATTAGAGAAGTTGATACTAGGAAATTCATTACTATTAGTGAAGCTAATCATGAGTCTCATCTCTATGCCTTTTCTCATTTTGTTGATGATGATGATTATAAGCCTCACACCCCTCTTGCTAGTGTTGATAGTAATTCCTCAAGAGATATTGGTCATTTGAACTTTGGAGTCCTTCAAACTTATTTTGATTCATTTCCTATTGTTTCAAAGGTTCGTTCTTCAGCGCAATAGGATTTTTTTTATCCTTTAGATCATTCATTGTGGGATAGTCTCTTGATATGTCTTGCAGAGTTGTTCTATGAATCTCACATTTCTAATTTGGATGATGCATTTGATGGTATATCCCTTCTTTTTTATGACAATATATACATTTCTATCACACCATATGTGTCTTTGGATATTGTTGCTTCAAAGTTTCCACATGTTCTTTTCCATCCACCTTCTTCAATTGAGGTTGCACCTAATCATGATGTGACATTTTGTTACATGGAGGCACTGGGACATTTTTCAAAGGAATATTTCATGTTTATTCTTCACCTCCCTTCTCTTGTTTCAAAGTTGAAGTTTCTCTTGCATTAGTGGTTATTTATCCCTAAAGGGAGGCATGTTGTTGGGAGACATGGGATATTCTTCATACTTCCAGAATTAGTACAGGAGTTTTTTCATCATGGGGGGATCTTCATTGTTTCTACTCTTTTCTATGGGGGGGCTACGTAGTCTCTCTCCTTTTGTATTTTGCTGAGATTAGTGATAGGAGTTGTCCTTGGGGGGTCTTGTGAAGTCCACCTCCTTTAATTTTTTTAGTTTTATTTTCTCTCTTTTAGAGAGGAGTTTTCTCCCATAGGGTTTTTCTCCTTTTCTTTGGCTGTCAGAGATTGCATTGCATAGTAGTTGTGCATGGGTACCTAACATGGCCTTGTAGCCGGGATCCATCTTGCATTTCATTTTGCATAATAATCTCCCTAAATTTAAACTTAAGGGGGGTGCTAGTGTTGATTTTTTAACTTAGGGATAATTACTTAATCAGTTTTCCTATATCGGGTAGTTTTTCATCCATCTCATTTCTCGCAGCTTTAAAGGGCATGTATACTATGTATTTTAGTATCTCGATTTTTTTAATATCATCTTGGATATTTGGCAGAATAGTCAAGTTTTTCTTCTTTCATGTATGTGTGAGGTTAGTTTATTTTCATAGGTTAAGGATCTTGGGAAGGAGTTGTCATCTCCTACAGATAGTACCAAGGGAGAAGTTTGAGTTTTGCAAGACTTCTCTTGGAATTCTTGAGATATGACAATAGGGGTGAAGTGGGGGAATATATCTAAGAATTTTAGCAGATGTTGAACTTCAAATTGGAGAGTGTTGGGTATTGTTTCCCTCTAATTGGACAAGTCCTTTCACATTCCCATTTGAAGAGTTATCCATATTAGATAATGTGTTTTCTAATTCATTATTGTTAATGCTATATTGTTGTAGATGTATTCAAATAATTGAGATAATAAATTATATTTTCCCTACTTCAAATAGGATGCAGCCATATTGGTGAACAACTATAAATCTATATTTTTTTCGTGTTTGAAAATTGTCTCTTTTTTTAGTTTAATTTCTATAAAAAAAAATAATTTAATTTGCAATAAATTCTCCAACACCTTGTCTATGCTTCCATGCGTTGCATATATGTCTACTAGAGCAATTGCAACTATCAAAATGTCCATTGATGATAACTCACAAACTATTTGAGATATCCATTGATGATAGTTTGTGAGTTGTCATTAATAGACATCTTGACATCATCATTCCACAATCAAGGAAAATCAAACCATTAAAGTGATGAATGAGATGTAAGCCTTATCCAACTAACTATCCCCAAATGTTTAGCAGTAGCAACCTTTATAATGAGTGGTAGAAGGTGATGGGTGATCCTGTCCTACATACTTTGTAATGAAGTCACGTACAGTTGGTGCTAAAAGAAAACTAGCAACTCGTCTCTACAATTTCTAATCCTCATCGTCCACATTGAAAATGGATTGTATAGTTGATGGTAGGCAATAGAATATGATGGTAGCTATTTTTTGGGTAGGAGAATATGATGGTGACTATTGATTGGGCAAGAGAAAGAATTTTGAAAAAGTTAAAATTTAACCATGATAGTGACAACTGTGACTATCATTCGAAAATGGGAAAATGGAAGTGGAAATAAGACTTTGACTTATCTAAAAAAGTTAAAACTTAGAGTAAGTTGGTTAAGCCAACCTAGGAGACCATACTGCTTTGATGGCATAGCAAGAATTTGTTCTTATTGATAGCACAAAAGTTCTCTCCTACATGCTTGCCAATACTTGTGTCATCCCCTTATCCTCCCCAATAAATTCCAACACAAGAGGTCCATACACAATCTATATCTCACTAAATACATAATTTTCCATAATATTTTCCCATCATGGATGTCATACCTATGTCATTACTCTTTCCATCTACAATTCTTTACACTAGACTTGGTAGGATGTGACAGAGACATACACCTATAATTTTATCAAATGCTAAATATTTTAATTATTTATCCTTAATGTATTTTGATTAGATTTGGATACTAAAAGATAATATCAAATTGAAAACCAATTCAAAAATAAAATGATATAACATTGTCCTAACTAAACTGATCTGCATATGATAGACTAAAGACAAATCAGACTGCAGTATATTCCTATTTACGCATGTTACATCCCTATCAGTGAGGGCTCATTTTACATGTGAAATAAACAAATTAATAAAAAAATTCATCAGTCAAAGAGGACAATAGGAGACAACCTGCATTTAATTAGAATGTTGCACATATGGGCATGTACATAAAGAAGAGAGGGTTACGTAGTAAGAGAAATAAAGGTATAGTGCCCCTACTCCTTAGGCCATCTGATTTGCAAGTAAAAAGGTCAAAATCTAAACATGTTGACAGTATTCCACCTACTACCTCCTTAAATTTACTTTATTGGGATTAGTTGAAGCAAAAACTATGGAGTGAAAACCACAAAAAGCTCGAGCAGGAGGAAACACGAGCATGGAGAACATTGGGAGAAGTTGAATTGGTGATTTGGAAGGAGATTTTGCCAGATTTTTCCATGCACAAGGAGAAAAATATTGATGATTTTTGGAGTAGATTGAAGACAGTGAAAATAGAGGAAAGTGTACAAAATTGCATAGAACAAAGACAGTGGAGAATGTGAGGTGTCAGAGGGGTTGGCTGAATAGAGAGTAGGAAGGAGAAATAAATAAATAGGATAGGAAGGTCAACTAGATTCATGCAAAGTTGTTGGGAGGAGTGTAACCTGGTTAAGCATGGCAATGTTGGGTATCATAAACTGAGTAGATCCAGAATAGAAGACCATAAAACCCCAAAATGTGAGCAACTGGGTAGAGGAAATTTTGGGAGTGTCTGACGGCAAGACAATAGAGGTGTTGTGGAGGAAATGTAGATAAAGGAGCATGAATAGGTGTCCAATGAGATTCTACCAAGATTGCCAACATCCAATTTTCCTATGCCAAAGAAAATACTAGCCAAGGCAATGAAGGAGACAATCTAGTCCAAAATAAGATAAGTAATGGATAACAAGAATATTTATAATAGTAACCTTGTGATTCTTTATACTGATCATAGTTTATATTTCAATGGGTGAAAAAATATAAATATCTATGAATGGTCAACATTTCTAATGACATGAAGGAAATAACAACTTACTCTAGAAACTATTGTGTTAATTATAAAATGTTAATGATTCTTGTTGATGACTTAACATAATTATCTCCTAGCTAGTTTATGTATGGTTATGAATGGATGGATACATGTGCCAAGTATCTTGATATGAAAATTTGTTTTAGGAGGTTTATTATTGATTATATAATTATTTTAAGTATGAAGAACTCAAACTGAGGGTAAGGTCATCAATTAATCAATAGATATTATTAACTCATATATTAAGTTAATGTTTATGTGTGTGGGACCAAGTGGGTACTCCTACTAATTTATGAATATGGGTGAATATTATTATCCAAATGTATTAATATAGATAAGTTATGATTTGATAACATGCAATTTCTCAAACTTTAGAATTTGAAACCCTATTAGCTCAATAAAAGGGAACTATGGCCTTGAAGGTTATCGAATGAAGTTTATTAATACATGTGTAAGAATTTGGGATTTTATATGTACCTAAACCAAACCATCTTTATATTATAGGATAATACTTCAGGATTAAATTAATTTATTTTCCAAAGGCTTGAACTTCTTACTATAAATAAAAAAATTGAAGATGGTGTATATGCTTACCTTAATGTTTTACATGGAATGAGGTGGGTTAATAACATAGCTATATAAACATCCTGATATATTATGAACTAGGAACCTAATTACCTCATCTAATTATGGGATTACAGTTGCATAATAATGTAAGAAATGATGACTTGATAGTGGCACTAGAATCACATTTTACTAAACATACTTTTAATGTTACAAATTGATACTCTTAGTGACCCACCATGGATTTGTGGATAAATGTTTAATATGGCCACATGAAGACTTTAAACCCCTTAAATATATGAGAACCTTGATATAACATATGAATGAGAGAAGGATATTATAGATGCAGCGAACCATAATATAAATTATATACCAATTGGAAAGAAACTAGATCATTTAATTTGACAATGTGGTTGAGATTGAATGATGAGATAAATCCTACATATATAATCTCTTAATACCTTAATAATGACCATTAAGTATGGTTTAGACTAAATGAAAATTATAAATAAACTATCTAGCTTATTAAATAGACTACCATAAGAATGTGGGGTTTATGCCATAGGTAAAGGAGTTTAGAAGAACAAGAATATTATTAATAGTATTATTAATGGGATTATGTTTTCATATAATTGTCTAATGGATATAGTGTTGCCATCATTCTTAAGTAGGATTTGGGCAATGAATCTTATAAATCAAAACAAGATTATAAATACTTTTGGATATCCTTCAAGAGAAACATATTGACCTCTTAAGTACAAGGACTTCAATATTAAATCTAATATGTAAATTCCAAATGGAAGTACCTTCCTATGGGTTTGTGAGAACCAAGGTAATTTTATGTTGAGTAATAAGCTTAGCCCCTATATTGATAAGATGAACCCAAGGATATTCAAGTTGGTTTACGAATAATAATGGGTCGAGTTTAATTTAAGACCTTGATATCTTAAAAGGTAAGCGTTATTGTATGTGTTGTTAAATCATATGCTTAGTTATGTTCTCCTAACTATTGTTAAGCACTAGTAATGAAATATAAACATTAGAAAATCCTTGATTATGGGTAAACTTTTGTGTAGCTCCTTTGCAAGACCTTGTGAGGAGAACATGTGACTTTGATCTATTTGGAAGCAGGAACGTAGGCAGTCCTTGGGCGAAGGATGCCTATGTGACCTCAAGTCCATAGGGGGAGGGTCTAGGGGGGAATAACTCCCAGATGTTGGGATTATTCCTACATGGTTTGACCTTTCCTCCTCTGTCATCTTCAGTTCAAGCTAAAATTGGTATCGAATGGGTATGATAAAGTTAAGGGAATTTAATAACTTATATATTTAATATATAATAGGTTTCTATTAAACAGAATGAAGTAAGGTATTTAACTAATTTATAATGGGTGATTGATTATACATATATGATGGGAAAATTCCATTTCATGTTGGTTCCATGTATCCCTTATGTGTCTTTATAATTCAACTCCATATCTATGTGTTTATGTATAGGCCTATGTATCTGTTGATTGAGATTGTGATTCTTATTGTGTGACTTGCCCAAGAGTGAACCTCTGGGATATTTGAGTAGTGGCAAGAAGTCATTGGACCATGCCAATGACTAATGTTTGGGCTACTGCTAGGGATTAGCCAGCATTCACCTAGTTCACACAAGTGAAGGTAGCGGGCCACCTTGGTTATCATACAACCATAGTGATTACATGGGTGGGGACTCGTCCATATAGGTAATGGTAATTCAGGGCTAACCACGTGTTGAGAGGGTTCATTGGCTGTCACTAGTAAGCACAAAAGTGACCAAAGCCAAGTGTTACTTAAGATTATGAAGAAGATATCCAATAGTACCACTAAGGTCAAAAGGTGGTATATGTCGGGAGCTACTTCTTCCTAGGTGGACAGACTTGTCGTCGGTGGCCTATAGGCAATTGAATTCAGAATCCACTAGGTTTGGTAGGTTCACTACTTGGGAAAAACCTTGGGATGGTGGAAAGACCCATGGTGTAGTATGGGATGCACCGAATCCCCAGTTATTATACTATATACCTAGCCTTGTAGGGTTGAGGATGGATCCACAATGTAGTATAGGATGCATTGAATCCTCTTCCCATTTGTCCAACAGTGTAGAAGACTAGAAGAAAGCATATGACCTACGGTGTAGTGTGCATTGCACCGATATTCTTTCTATCTAGGATGCATTATGGACATGTGTTAGCCATTGTGAAGTGTTAATCATCCATTATGGATGTGATGTATGTTGGAGCTTGTCACTATGTATTTGTGATGTATGTTGTAATTCATTATTGTGTATTTGACATGTATGGTGGAGCTTGTCACTATGTATATGTGATGTATGTTAGAGCTTGTCACTATGTATTTACAATATATGTTGGAGACAATCATTAATGTAATTGTGCTATGTGAATGAGATAATAATTGTGGTACTTGTGATGTACATATGAGCTAATCACTATTGCACTCGTGATCTATGTATGATCTATTCACTATTGCACTTGTTATCTGTGTATGATCTAGTCAATGCTATACTTGTGAATTGTGTATGATCCAATCATTGTTGTACTTGTAAGCTATATGGGCTAATCAGCTTGTGTATATGAGGGTATGATCATGATGACCATTGTGTATAATCTTTGATATTATGGTATGAATAACACCTTGTAAATATTGTGAATATTTGTACACTAATGTTTGGTATGGATCCAACACTTGATGGAAAGTTACTATCATTATATTACAATTGACTATGTTCATAACTTACATGTACTAAATTAATAGTTATTGGTTAAAGGTGAGATAATAGATCTCCTACAAGAGGAGAGATTAAACTCCCTCTGTCATTGTGGGGTGAACTATGAATCCCTTGACTTCCCATGATGGGATACGTAGGCAGGGTCATCACGATCCCTTGAGGCTTAGGTTGTAGGTCTAGGAAAGACCTTGTCCTTGGGACCTTACCACAAGTTGAATGTAAGCATATAAGTTGTGGTGTTTTTTTTTTGTTGCCACCATGGTGAAATCAGAGCTATTGAAATTAACACTTCTAATTTACATGAAATATGTTCGGTTGGTTAAATTGGTACTTGTGCATTATTTAAAAAAAAAATTGTGCCCAAGATGGGGATTTTACACTTAATATTATAATAAATAAATTAGCACTCTGTACAAAAAGTACATAGATATACTAGAAACTTCTCTAAGCCCCTTGGAAATTGTAATTTCTTCTAAAATAATATACAAGAATTTATACTATTAGTGTTTTTCCCATGTTACAATATTATTCCAAAATGCATACACAATATTTAAATATAGAATTGTGGATAACAAGACTCCCAATGTATGCACTAGCTGAGTGGACATAGTAAGGGAATAAGACGTGGATATTGAAGAATATTCTATATGAATGTAGACTTATCATGAGATTTAAGATACAATCTTTAATGTTATTTCTATCCTACACAACTTGATATGTTCTCCAACTACTCATTCTCCTGTAATTTTAAGAATAGTTTTTTGCATGAATGCTTTTCTACTGCAGGTCTTGACAGAATTTTGATACATACACAAAGGCACCAAAGGCAAAAAATTACACAAGACAGGAAACATAAGATTGAAACTTATGTTAGTATTACATTTTTAATCATATAGACTATTTATTTTGCTAATTATTGGTTTTTAACTCCCTCGTAGACATACATAGATTGAATCTCATTGACACTAGTTTAAATCTAGAACATATACTATTTGTTTCTTCTAAGTAGGAAAAGTTTCCAACAAGGTAGGTGTTCCTATATTTATTTTGGATTTAGGAATTATTTTGACTAAAATTATATTGATCACACTAGTTCAAAAATGACATTTAGTTCTCTAGATGGAACAAGTTACATGAAACTTTACCAAAGAAAACTGCCATAAAACATTAATTTTCTCTTAGACCATATCTGAGGGGTTCATCTATGTAATCTAGCCAAATTCATATGTGGATTTTCACCTTTTGTTAAAGTAGTATAGCTCCTTTGACATAATGTGAAAACCATAGTTAGCAGTAGATATGTGGGATACCGGTACCAAAGGGACATGATATTTTGAAATGGATTATATGAATAATTGTGAGTGCATGGGCGTATGGAAATGAGGTCCTCATCTCTAAGGCAATGGGTCTTAAATACTATGGTAAATACTTCATCTATTTGACCCTCAAGTTCAATTGGTGAGACCCAAGGCACAAACACTGTTGGAAAGTAAATTAATTATTGTAAGGTTATCAAAACATACCACTCCCTTCACTCTATCTAGAACCATCTAGTGTCGACTTCCTCCACCGTCTAGCATCTTCTAGAGTCATCTAAATTGACTAGTGTTGATCTCAGCCACCCATGTTGCTCACGTTAGATTTGTACATCATAAATTATCCATCTAACTATTTTTTATAGTGAGCACAAGGTTCAATATGTATCCTTCTATAAATGAAATGTATGAGCCTGACTTCAACAATGCTCAGAATTTCTCTAAGATCGGTTTCTAATTTTCTCCCTGAGTCTGTGTGTCTTTTCTTTGCTCTGTGTGTGTTTTTTCATAATGGTATCAGAGCCTAGGTTAAGAGATAGGATAAGAGATCCCTACTTGTTCAAATTTAAGTAGTTCCCCAATTGAAGAAAGATCCAGTTAAATGCAAAGCGTAGGAGTTTCTTGAATCATTGTTGAAGTAGTTGCTTGAAGCTAATTGAAGATTGTATCTCACCCAAAGGTTTGTAGGAAATTAAAGAGAGATAACTGCTATTAAAGTGTGATGCATATCATTGTCTAGCCACCAAACTAGAACAGGGTATTGCTCTTAGAGAGTGTGACTCACTAAAAGTTATATGCATTTAATAATCACTAAAGATGTTGTCAAAGGAGGGTCTGACATTTAAGCTATGATTGAAGAAATCAAGAAGTCCATCTTAGTGTTCAAGAAAGAGTTAGCCGCTACTTAAAGGAATAATATTAGCCAAAGAT
Source organism: Sequoia sempervirens (assembly GCA_007258455.2). Lineage (NCBI taxonomy): Eukaryota > Viridiplantae > Streptophyta > Pinopsida > Cupressales > Cupressaceae > Sequoia > Sequoia sempervirens. Next base: position 87,240 of record VDFB02046235.1, on the reverse strand, counting down.
TGTTGGAGCTACTAAGAAATTGCATGAGGCTGAGCAAGGTAATCATTGTGTTATGAAGATTGATAAATAATCTGTTGTTGGAAGAGTATGGAATAAGGAAGATTGAAGATCAGCTTGAAGGCAGTTGTTGACTAAGACATCAAAGAAGGAAAAGTGATATTAGCCATCAAGGGAGGTTAGTTTTGATTCTCAATAATTAAGTGAAGAATATGCATGAATTCAAGAAGTTACAAATTTTGTGAAGCCTTGAGGAAAGAAAGGTATCTATTATTTTCTTATAAAAAGATTGATTGTGTATCTACCATTAGAGGAGAAGACAAAGTGGGTTAGTAAGTCATTTTTAATAAATTTTTTTAAGAAAGAAAAGGGAAGTTGCAGAAAAAATAATTCTACAAAGGTGTTCATAGCTATCAAAGGAAAATCAGATTTTTTTCTTGTAATTGTTAAATTGTTGTTCTAGCCTTAAAGAAGAAATTGAAGAAAAGAGGAGGCATGCAAAGTTCTCAAACAGAGGTAAATCAGTGTAGTGAAATCAAGGTGAGTATAAATTGTTTGAATCAATGGGTAAAGTTGGTAAAAGGGTAAAGAAAGAGAGATATATTTTGGAGGAGGAATTGCTAGATGTTAAGAAACAAAATTCTGAATTGTTAAAATATTTACATAAGATTTAAATTGAAAACAGTGGACAAGTGATAAAAATTTATGATCTTGATATTGAATTAGATAAAGTTAAAACAAAGAATAAAGAGCTAAAAGAAAAGCTAAAGTTGTTTGATGAGATTAAGAAAAGGAATGAAGAATTAGAACAAAGAGTAAAATTGGTTAATGACTTAGAACACAAACTGAAGAGATTAGAAGAAGCAAATAATTTGCAAATGAAGGAAATCACAAGCTTAGAAGAAGAGAATGGTTTATACAAGAAGGAAATGTCAAAATTAAATAAAGAAAATAAAATTTTGAAGTGAAAGAAATTAGTATGTGATGTTTCTTGTAGTACAAAAGATTTGAGTTCATCATTTGATAAGTGTTTTTTTTATGAAGTTGTTTGTGTTGGGGATAAACACGTTAATGAGACTGAGAATATTGTTAGTTGTGATGATAATGCATTTAATTCTATAAATATTGCTAGTGAAAATATTTTTTGTTTAAAAATCATGAAAATAATGGGTTTTAAAGGTAAAGGATTAGGAAAACATGAACAAGGAATGAGAAATCCAATTGAGCCAACAATGAGGCCAAAGTATGAAGGTTGCAGGTATGTCACAAGGGGAACGATACTACAAGTTCAAGTAAATTCATTCAAGAAATAAAGAGTGTAGAGTGTACACATTGCTAGAGGAGAGATCATACAAAAGACAAATGTTGGGATTTATATCCATGTAAAATTTGTGGGTTGAAAAACCATTCTAAAAAAATGTGTTGGAATACAAATTGGAATAATTAATATATGAAAGATTGCATGAAAATGAATTGTGGTTGGAGTTTTGGAACAAATTGCCAAAAGCTGACATATATGTTCAAAAGGTTGTTCAAGTGCAAGTGTTCATATATCAAAAATGATAGAAATCAAGAAAGGTTTGAAGATTCAAGATGTCATGGTCTTGTAAGACATCAAGCAAGATGAAAACTATAGATAGTGAGAGTAATTCTAGATTAAAGAACTCAATATTTGAAAATCAATGGTTTGAAAGACTATTGCAACAGCTTGAAGGAGCCAAAACAAAAGTTGAAAAATCGTTTGAAGACCTAAAAATGGTTTGAAGTTATCAACAAAGAAAATTTCTAAGAAAAGATTTGAAGATCTTGAAGATAGTTTGAACATTTGAGATAAGTAAGATAATTTGATTCAAAGGAAATCATTGTGTTGAAAGACACCGTGGAATTTGGGAGATCATAGTTTTCAAAAAGGATGCATCTAAGATTCAAGTTCTCTAAAGATCAAATGGAGGTGAATGTGCATGAAGACACCAAGTTTGAATGACAAAAGATGGAACTAAATTCTTGTAGCAAAGTATTGTAGCATGAGGGAGATTACTTCCAAAAAGGAATAAATTGGATTGCAGATCAAAAGATCAGTTAGCAAGAAATTATGGAATTTGCAAAGAAGAAATTACAAAGACATAATTTGGCTATTATTGTAATAGTGATTAAGTGAATGTAAATGGGTACCTAACAAGGCTTTAGGTCAGGACCCACCTTTTCTAGATTATGGGGGGACATTTAAAATAATTGGCATAATTAATTTATGGAGGAATGTTGGAAAGTAAATTAATTATTGTAAGGTTGTCAGCACAAACCGGTCCCTTCACTCTATCGAGAACTATCCAGCGTTGACTTCCTCAACTATCCAGTATCTTCTAGAGCCATCTAAATTGACTAGTGTTGATCTCATCCACCCATGTTATTCACGTTGGATTTGTACATCATAAATGATCCATCTAACTAATTTGTTATAGTGAGCACAATATTTAATATGTATCCTTCTATGAATGAAATGTATGAGCCTGGCTTCAGCAGTGCTCAAAATTTCTCTAAGTTTTGTGTCTAATTTTATCTCTCAGTCTGTGTGTCTTTTCTCTGCTTTGTGTGTTTTTTTATCAAACACTAAACTAGACTTAATGGTGTCAATATAGTTGTCACTCAAATAAGGACCAAGAAACTAAAGATTCTTGATCAAAAAATTGGACCATGTTTTATTTGGTTCTATTTTTTTTTGTTTTCCATCTGTTTGTGTCTATATAGAATTTTCATTTGGTATCAGAGTGGGCATTTTTTGTTTGGTTAAATTCATTGTATTAATTTCTAACTACTTGCTCATTCCAGAATTCAATGAATGTGATTATGATTATTGGTGAATCAAGATGACAATCTTCTTGAAAAAGAAAGATTCTAAATTTGTCAAAAAACAAAAAAAACAAAACATTAACATGTATATACCATCTAAGATACATTGTATTTATTGAATGGATTTTCATGATTGCATACACTACATGATAGAAACAAGGTTGGATTGAGACAATCATAATCTCAATACCCTGAGTCCTTGCTTTGAGAACTCCTAAGGGATCCTTTTCCCTTGACCTATAAGTCATATTCCTAGTAATAGAACCCATGGTCTTTCTAACCAACCCTGCTATCATTCACAATGTTGTAACCAAGTCATTCTTGGTGCTCCTTCACATTTCACCATCTAGCCCTTAGTTCACTTAAAGACTAGCCAACACTAGATGCTTCCCTACTCTGTTGCAAGGGTGTTTGTTAACTTAAATGGTTTTCTTGACTTCACAATGGTCTAAGAATGCTCCCTATCCAAGCTCAAAGTTCCATTCTTCTATCGCTTTCCTTAAACCCTAGCTTAGGGTTTAGAAAGGCTACAAGAATTAGGTCTCTTGAAACAAATCAAATGGTTAATACTCTTCCATGCTAATTGAACACCATATCCACCAAGAAGGAACCCTAGCTCAATTTTGGACCACTACAAGATTTCAGTGGTTTCAGCACTTCTCAGGCCATACACAGGAATATTCCAGATTTTGCAAATTTTAGGGCTTTTTAAGCCTTTTCTTGGATACACAAGAGTCTGACCTTTTTCTCCAACCACCAAATGATATGATAATGACTCTTGCCTCTTTTCAAAGATTTTTATAGTCCCATGCAACCACTGTACACACTTCTTTACTGGAGATGCAGCACCCCTGCAATGTGGAAACAGACTTTGCACAATCTTTCCCTAACCGGGTTTGATGAACTCGCCTAGGGAAAGCTACCTAGCATGCTACTAACACTCATAAAGCTTTTTATATTTACACTATATACAGATATGGAGTCTAACCTAGTTTACACTACTCCCATACTTCCAGGTACCGGCAGGAAACAAGTTAAAACCCCATATTTCTAGTCTTTACCAGTCCAAAACAACAATACAAAAAAAACACAATATTTACAATAAGACAAAAGTGATGGAAAAGATAACTAAAATGCGACAGGAAATGCCTCAAAAGGTTGCACTACATGCTACTTAACACATAAAAAAATTTATTTAACTTATTTCTTGCAGCTGTCACACACAGGAATAGGAAAATTAGCCTTTTTCAACAAAAATCACTGTTTTCTTTTATTGTTCTCCTGATCTGCCAACACACAAAACTTCTAACCTCCAATACGGGTTGAGGATGAGCTTTTACCATGCCTAGGAAATAGTTAGGTTTTTCCATTTAGCCTAAAAAGGGCCAAAAACAAACTTTTCGAAAACATAGTGTGTTTTCAAACTTTTTACAAGACCTTAGGAAATGACCACCAAAACATTTCCCAATTTATTCAACTTTTACCTAATGAACAAAAAGGTCCTAAAACATAATCTAAAGATGTTCAATACCTTACACAACAAAATAAGATTGATTTTTAAAACAAAAGTTCAAAATGTACTTGTACTTTAGCACCTTGGCAGGTGCTCCTACACCATTCTCCCCCTCTCAGCACAAAAATCCAAGAATTGGAGGAGATATTAGTGATAAATCAATTCCTTGCTTCTTGAAATATACTTCTTCAATCCAGGTAGCCTCAGATTCAGGTTTTCCCTTCCACTTGATAAGGTGTTCCATGTATGCCTTGTGTCTTGTTGGTTTCTTCACCCTGGACTCCAAGACCTTCTCTGCTCGAGCTTTCTCTTGACTTGGAAGGGGTATATTACTTATATCCTTAAGTATTTCTTGACTATTCTGAGTTGCATCAATGATTGTGCCCTTAAACCTGATCAAATCAACAACATTGAAAACAGGGGATATACCCAAATCTGATGGAAGTTCTACCTTGTATGCATCCTTCCCATACTTAGCTAACACCTTGCATGGTCCTAATATTTTCATCTACATTTTGGTTTACATGCCCTTCTACAACCTTGATTTGTTAAGATGAACCATCACATAATCACCTACTTGAAACTGCACATCTCTCCTTGACTCATCAACTTTATCCTTCAATTTTTGTGTTGTTGTTGTGATTGTCTTCTTAACATGCTCATGAATCTCCTTCATGGTCTTACTGAAATATTTTGTATGTCCACTCCTATTCTCCATTGTTCCAAGGTCCCTAAGCTCACAAATTCCTCTTGGGTGCATCCCATACACAACTTCAAATGGACTTTTCCCTATAGTTCTATTCACACTATCATTGTAAGCATATTCAGCTTGGGAAATCACCATATCCTAGGTCTGCCCATATTCCTTTGTCAAGCACCTCAATAGATTACCTAACACTTTGTTAACCACCTCTATTTGACCATCGGTTTGAGGACAGTATGCTGATCCAAATAACAAATTTGTTCCCAATCTGCTCCATAGTGTTTTCCAAAAATGGCTCATGAACTTCACATCCCTGTCTAATACAATGCTCAATGGTAATCCATGGATTCTTACAACTTCCCTGAAAAACAGATGGGCAATATAACTTGCATCATGTGTAGTCTTGTAAGGAATAAAGTGACTCATCTTGCTGAATCTATCCACAACTACAAAAACACTGTCAAAACTAGTTTTGGTCTTAGGAAGACCTACCACAAAATCCATGCTCACACACTCCCATGGTTTGTTAGGAATAGGCAGGGGCTGATACAAACTAGCATTGTCAGTTCCCCCTTTGGCTTTCATGCAAACAACACACTATTCTACATACTTTCTAACATCTCTTGCCAACCTAGGCTAGTAATAAAATCTTTGTACCAACTCTAAAGTTTTATTGATTCCAAAATGCCCACTAAGATTGCCATTATGTTTTTCTTGGATCAGATTTTCCTCATTGATCATCTTAGGACACATAACAGATTTCCCTTGAATAACAATCCATTTTGCAATGTATACTCAACATACTAACTATGAAAATGATTTGCAAAATCTGAACATACCTTGTAGGCTTCTGAGAAATCTTCATCCTCACCATAGAGATCTTTGAAACTCTCCAATCCAATGCTTTTCAGCTGTATCTCTTGGACTGTAAACATTCTCCTACTTAAGGCATCTGCCACTTTGTTTTGCTGCCCCTTCTTGTGTTTAATTGTAAATTTAAAAGCTTGGATGTACTCCATCCATTTCAAGTGTCTATTGCTTAACTTCTCCTGGGTGTTGATGTAACTGAGTGCCTGGTTATCTGTGAAAACCACAAACTCTTTGGGCAATAAATAATGCCTCCATTTCCTAAGGGACTACACTAAAGCATAAAGTTCCAGATCATAGGTGGAGTATTTTTTCTTGGATTCATTTTTTTTTTCACTAAGAAGGCTATAGGCCTACCTTCTTGACTAAGGACACCTCCTACTGCTACTCCACTTGCATCACATTCAACTATAAACAATTTATCAAAACTAGGCAATAACAGGATAGGTTGTGTTGCCACTTCTTGTTTCAGCTTTTCAAACCCTTTATCAGCCTCTAGTGTCCACTTAAACTTTGTTTTCTGACCACCCTTGATTGTATCTAACACTGGTGCACATATACCACTAAAATTCCTTATAAACTTCCTATAAAACTGAGCCAAACCATGAAAACTTCTTACCTCAATTGTTGTGGTTGGTGTAGGCTAGTTTAGGATGGCTTCCACCTTACTTGGATCCATCTTCAGCGTTCCTTGGGATACCACAAAGCCTAGATACACAAGCTCTTGTTTGAAGAACTCACACTTCTCAAGGTTGATTGTCAACTATTCATCTTGTGGCCTTTTGAATACCATCTCTACATGCTCCAAATGTTCTTCTGCTATCTTACTGAAAATCAGTATGTCATCCAAGTAGACTACCACAAAAATCCCTATGAAATCCTTAAGCACCTCATTCATTAGTCTCATGAATGTGCTAGGGGCATTTGAGAGGCCAAATGGCATCACTTTCCACTCATACAAACCATCATTTGTCTTAAAAGTTGTCTTCCATTCATCACCCTCCTTAATTCTAATTTGGTGATACCCGCTTTTAAGATCTAACTTAGTGTAATACTGTTCTTATCCAAGGCAATCCATTAGATCTTCAATCCTAGGTATTGGGAATCTATACCTAATGGTGATCCTATTAATTGCTCTAGAATCAGTACAAAGTCTCCATTTACCTCCTTTTTTTGTTGCCAAAACAACTGGGACTGCACATGGGTTGACGCTCTTTTGAATTAGACCTTGATTCAGCAATTCTTCCACTTGTCTAGCCACCTCTTGGTTCTGCTCAGGTGTAAGCTTGTATGCTGCTTTGTTAGGAAATGAGGCTCCAGGTATGAAGTCAATTTGATGACTTATTGCTCTCTTTGGTGGTAGATTTGTAGGTGTTCCATCACTCACAATGCAATTGTATTTTTCTAGTAGCCTTTGAACTGTTTCAGGTATGAATGCCTTCTCAGCCTTTTCTTCCTCTTTGGACTACATAACAACCACATAACCTTCATTCCCTTGGTGTAGATCCTTAATGAACTCTTTACCACTACTCAACATGATATTAGGAACCTTGGACTTCCCTTCATCATCCTCAATCAATGATTGCATCTTGAAGGTTCTTCCATCCTTCTTGAATTCAATGGTGTTCTCCTTTCCATGGTATATAGCACCTTTGTCATATTGCCATGGCCTGCCAAGAAGAAGATGGCATGCATCCATGGGTAGTACATCACAAATCAGCTTGTCTTTGTAGCCTCCAATTGAGAATTCCATTGTAACCTGCTCATTCACTAGAACACTCTGCCCTTTATTCAGCCAAGTGACCTTGTAAGGATTGGTATGAGGTACCTTCTACAATTTTAACTTAGTTACTACCTCCTCTAAGATTATATTGTTTGTAGAACCAGCATATACAATAACCTTGCATACCTTTCCCAATATCTTGCACCTTGCTCTAAAAAAAGCTCTCCTTTGCTGGGGTTCTTCCTTGACTGGTTGTCTGATCAACACTCTATTAAACATCAGATTTTCACCTACTTCTAATTCTATATGACTGATCTCAGGTGACTTGACACTCATGGTGTCCTCTTGTGCATAAGCTACTCTTTTCTCATTGCTAGATGAAGCTTTCTTTGGGCACCTATAAGCTGGATGACCTAGCTGATTACAGTGATAGCACTTCATAGTGACAAAGTAGGAGTTACTTCTACCTACTGCTCTTCCCCTGTTTGAACCCCCTTGAGGTCCTCTTCCTCTATTAAATCCTCCTCTTGATGATGTTTCACCTCCATGCTCAGCAAGCTTAGATTCTCCTTGGGTTCTTTGATCATTACCTCTTCCTTGGTAACCTCCATGCTGTCCTCTTTGATCTCTGCCTCTACCTCTACCCTTAGAGGACTGATCATGCTTCCTTTTATTCCTCTCTTCAATCTTTATAGCCAACTGATAACATTGGTGGACTGTCTTGGGGCTGAGTAAAGCCATCTCTTCCTGTATATTCCACTTCAAACCATTGAGGTATCTAGCCACTTTTAGGCTCTCATCTTCTGCCACATTTGATCTCAAACAAAGCTTCTGGAACTCTTCAGTGTGGGTGTTGAAATCTTGGTCTTTTTTGTCTTAATCTCTGCCTCTTCTTGTGGAGTTGGATCTCATAGTCATCTGGCATATAGGCTTCTTTCACTTTAGCAACCATTCCTTTCCAGGTTGATATGGGTTGTTTACCTTCTTTCTCCCTTTCAATCTAGACAAATTTCCACCATGTTCAAGTTGATCCTCTCAACCTTGATTTTGCAACCTTCACCTTATGTGTTTCTGTGACTCCATCACATTCTAAGTGATCCTCCATTCCATCTATCCAGTCCATGACCAAATTAGGATCCATCTTTCCATGGAATAGTGGTAAACCCTCAAGTCCTTTTCCACTCAGGGCTTTTAATGCCTTCAAGAAAGGCTCCTCCTCGAGAATAGGGTTAGGTTCAAGGACTTTTTCTTCCTCTGCAACCTCTTCTTCTTTTGGCACTTTTCCTTCCAACTTCACCTTGTTCAATGCTTCCTCAAGCTGCTCTATTCTTTCCTTTAGAGACTTGTTATCCTTTTCTTGCTCTTCAACCATGTTGGCTAACTGTGCATTTGTCACCATCTTGGGCGGTTCACTTGATTCGACTTCTGACATATAAGCTGCTTTCCCAAATCTTTCACTGCTCTGATACCAATCTGATAGAAACAAGGTTGGATTGAGATAGTCACAATCTCAATGCCCTGAGTCCTTGCTTTGAGAAATCCTAAGGGATCTTTTTCCCCTAACCTATAAGTCCTATTCCTGGTAATAGAACCCCTGGTCTTGCTAACCAACCCTGCTATCATTCACAATGCTATAACCAAGTCATTCTTGGTGCTCCTTCTTCACATTTCACCATCTAGCCCTTAGTTCACTTAAAGACTAGCCAACACCAGATGCTTCCCTACTCTGTTGTAGGGGTGTGTATTAACTTAAATTATTTTCTTGACTTCAAAATGGTCTAAGAATGCTCCTTGTCCAAGCTCAAAGTTCCATTCTTCTATTGCTTTCCTTAAACCCTAGCTTAGGGTTTGGAAAGGCTACAAGAATTAGGTCTCTTGAAACAAATCAAATGGTTAATACTCTTCCCTGCTAATTGAACACCATATCCACCAAGAAGAAACCCTAGCTCAATTTTGGAGCACTACAATATTTCAGTGGTTTCAACACTTCTCAGGCCGTACACAGGAATATTCTAGATTTTGGGAATTTTAGGGCTTTTTAAACCTTTTCTTGGATACACAAGAGTCTGACCTTTTTCTCCAACCACCAAATGATATGATAATGACTCCTACCTCTTTTTAGAGCTTTGTATGATCCCATGCAACCACTGTACACATTTCTTTACTGGAGATGCAGCACCCCTGCAACGTGGAAACAGACTTTGCACAATCTTTCCCTAACTGGGTTTGATGAACTCACCTAGGGAAAGCTACCTAGCATGCTACCAACACTCATAAAGCTTTTTTTATTTACACTATATACAGATATGGAGTCTAACCTAGTTTCCACTACTCCCATACTTCCAGGTATGGGCAGGAAACAAGTTAAAACCCCATATTTCTAGTCTTTACCAGTCCAAAACAGCAATATAAAAAAAACACAGTATTTACAATAAGAAAAAAGCGATGGAAAAGCTAACTAAAATTCCATAGGAAATGCCTTGAAACGTTGCACTACATGCTACTTAACACAGCAAAAACTTTATTTAACTCATTTCTTGCAGCTGTCACACACAGGAACAGGAAAATCAGCCTTTTTCAACAAAAATCACTGTTTTCTTTTATTGTTCTCCTGATCTGCCAATGCACAAAACTTCTAACCTCCAATACAGGTCGAGGATGAGCTTTTACCACACCTAGGAAATAGTTAGGTTTTTCCATTTAGCCTAAAAAGGGCCAAAAACAAACTTTTCGAAAACACAGTGTGTTTTCAACCTTTTTACAAGTACTTAGGAAATGACCACCAAAACATTTCCCAATTTATTCAACTTTTACCTAATGAACCAAAAGGTCCTCAAACACAATCTAAGGTGTTCAAGACCTTACACAACAAAATAAGATTGATTTTTAAAACAAAACTTCAAAATCTACTTGTACTTTGACACCTTGGCAGGTGCTCCTGCACCACTACACATCTGAAAATAAGTGTTATTTTCTGACGTAGGACAAGCCTAGATGACTACAAAGGACGTGTTTCATCTATATGTATGGAATGAAGGATAGTACTTCTTGTCATTGAAAAATCTACTTTCTCTAAAAATCAATAGAAGTCATAAACTACAGCAAAACATCTCTTAGGATAGATTTCCTTCCCAGTCGTATAAGAGAACCATCTATATTTCTCCACAACCTAAGCAGATAATTTTACAATATGTAGAAAGAACTGTGAGCATTGATGCAAAATTTACTGCCCTTTTAAGAGATTAGACATGTAAGAATTGACATATCTTTATGATAATGATAAACACGTAGAGGAAATTCTTATCTGCAAAATCTTTTAATATAATTCCATCTTAATTTTAATTTCTTTGAGAGACAGAAGGTACATCTACTAAAGCAGTATACTGTAATTTATTTCTTTCAAAAGTAGAGAAAAAGGACTGATATTCTACAGAAGCATCTGATGTCTACAAATATATAAATCTAGCTTCGACTCATAAATTTGTTTCACACAGAAGTATAAACTGTACTTGAGCTTTACCCTTCTAACTGCAATAATATTTCAATAAATATATTCACCTCCGTCTGAGGCATTGGATACACTTCCATCCTATGATGCTCATTTTCAAGAAGGCATCACTAATCCTAGCAAGCATATGATGCGCCTTTGGTTTATTCAGATATGACTTGGCAAATAGGCCTGGAAAGGGAGTTGTGTGGAATCAATAATGCTTGGAAATAGAATGCTATATAGCAACATTAAAGCAAACAACGGTAGCCATTCAAAATGGCAAATCTATATGAATGATTGCGTTGAGAAGATTTACACAAATCATGAGTGACCGACAATAATTAATTTTCAAAATATTTCTATATAAAATAAAAATTAAAAATCAATCTATATAAAATAATTGTTTTTGGTAACAGAAGTAAGAAAGGGCCAACCCAACCAGAGAGCAAAACGAGGCCTGAAGGCCACCAAAACAAACCAAACAAAACAACAGGGGCCAAAGAACCAACCAACACCCTGCAGAAAGTCCAGACACCTAACAAAATAGAACAGCAGAAACTACATACCAGCAAAGAACAGCAACCCTAAAGGCAAAACGAGAACTAACTTTAGGAAGGGCATACAGATCCATTGAAAGTATCGAGCAAAAAAAACCAAAAAACACAGACCACCAGACCCAATTTCTCCTCGAGAAAGCAGATAAGATAAATAATTGTTATTAAACTTAAATGAAATAATTCTTATTTAAACAGTATAAATAAAATATTGATTTAACAATTTAAAGTAAAATATCACTTAAATAAGTTTTCAAGTAAAAAAAGTTGAAAATTGATATTATGTAAGATATCTATAAATTAATAAGTAAAGCAATCATTTCCAAAGTTCAAAATTGCAAACCAACTTCAGAATAGTTTGAGATTACCAAAATATTAAACGAAAATAGTCAATAAAGAGAGTAAATAGTAGCTGTTCCAGTTAAAAGCTCAAGAAAGATTGCATTTAGTCATATGCCCAGCTGGTCTCTCGCTTGATTGCCGCCTCTTCCTCCTCACTGAAGTCGTTCTCTTTCTTGAAAATCCTACGTATCTCTTCGATGCTTTTGTCTTTAAAAAAGTCTGCAACAGTTCTACATAATAAATCAAGCAGCCCTCTGATTTCAAGAAAATCCACAGCCATTAGAAGATGATAGGCAGTCGCCTGATTTCCGTCAGCAGCAAGAACATTTTTAGCGAATTCTGTGTCCCATATCTTTATATCCTCTTCCGATATACCGTTGGATTTTGCATGAGCATGGTATTCACAATACTCTAATAGCTTCTCCAGCAGTTTACCACTCTTGATATTATTGCAGGAAATAGGAAACATTACAGCCTCCTCTCCATTGTCTATGTCTTCTATAACTTTCTTTATGACCTCTGATTCCATTGCAACCATTTTCTCCACTTGGAAATCTTCAAAGACTTCCCCTTCTCCGGACAGCCTCAATGTCACCATATTTGCTGCAATTTTATTCTCCATGGGTAGATTGCAACTGGTGAACAGAAGATAATCGAACAGCAAAATCAGAACCCAAACCATAATCAAAATAAGGTTAAACTTAACTGTGAAAATAAGATTGTAAGCGGTTCATTATGAAATGAATTAAGCCATTATTCATGCTGAATGGACTTGCCAAAAACGATAAATCTTAAATCATTTATAATCAACCGTTTATCGCAGGGAATCCGGAAGTGGGTTGGTCTTCCTTTCAGAGCAGTAATTTTGTGAGTACCATTTGCGAAAATGTTCATTCTGCGGAGAAATTTTTGAAGATTTGTACAGTTTTAAGGTTCTGTAAGAAACAAAATCTTCTATTCAGATACATGTTTTAAGGATTTGAATATAAAAGTCAGTTTTGAAAGATCATAGTTTTAATTTATTTGAGCAAAGGCTCGTGCAGATACTTCTCGTAAACATAATAAGTATTTGAGTTTCGCTAATGGGAATCATCTTTAACCAATTGACAAGTATCATATTCTGTTAATGAGAACTCTCCTCTTATGTACTTCCAATTCTTGATTCAAGACTCAGCCCTCTACCATTGCGGTCTATCCATCTTAATCTGATTAACAATGTTATGCTTTCCATTATTCTATGATACTTCTCGCCAGCATAATTTGTACTTTAGTTTTGTTAATGGGAATCATCTTTAACCAATTTACAATGCACACCCACATTGGATGCATACAATTTTTGTTTGTTTTTGTGTGGCTGTGGGTATCAGGTAATTTGATGTCTGTATATTCCTTATAGTATTTTGTTCAATTTCAAAGGCACTCATAGTTTCCCCTATATTTTTTTACATTTACACCAATGGATATATTTTCATCTGAAAGGGAGTAAAAGTTGTGGCGGTGGCTGTACCTGAGTTTGTAACTGATTCCTAACCTCTTCATGCCCATCTTGCTTAGGGAGTATTACTGATGGTTAAGCAGTAGAAAAATGCCACACTTTTGGAGGTCTAATTTTATTCATCGCTGTTGGAATATAATTTTTCCTGTTGATTGAATGAAGAGAAACTGTAGTTTCGCATGGGTAGTATCTATTGTAACTGAATGAACTAGAATTTAATTAGAAGTTTTAGCTAGATTTTTCTGCTGTTTGCATGTTGTTTGCAACAGTCTCTTTCATTCCACCACAGCACTGTGTTTCTATTCTGTTAATGAGAACTCTCCCCAAGTTATTGATGACATATGCCTCAACATTGAAT
>VDFB02046235.1:0-73251 GCA_007258455.2 Sequoia sempervirens | reverse complement strand
ATATGATGAACAAGATTGGGATGTGAATGACCTGCTATAGGTTGACTTGCATGTTCCTTAATATTCTTGTTTTTCTTTCTTTTTATGTGTGTGAATGCATGTGTGTAATGTGATCTCCTGTACCATTATGTTGGATACATCTCTCTTTTTGTGCATTCCTCTATCTATATCTACATTCTTCTATATTTTGTAAATATTTATCTTTTCTTTTTCTTGTGTTTTCCTTTTGGGGATGATGAAATCCATCAAGACATTTAGGTCTCTTCCATGTTGAACCAAAATGTTTTCTTTTTTTTCACTCTCTATGTCATTATTCCTTGATCCATGAGTATTTGTGGATTGTTGAATCATTGTAGAAAAAACATACTAACCCTGAATTCATGGATCCATTATGTGATTTTGGGATTTAGCTTTGGGGGAAGCACCATTTCATGGCATAGCTTCATTTGGAAACATTTGACTTGGCATAGGCCTTTCAAAATAAGCTTGCATGTTCTATTTATTGTTAGCATTTATCACTTGCTACTTTAAAGTAAATGCTCACAGCATGGTGTATAGCAATTTCTTTAAAGTGGGGTATGCATTGCCATTATTATTTTGTATTTCAAATAAAACTCATGTTTCATCGTGTGGTATTCATACTTCATGCAATGCATATTTGTCTTTGTGGTGACATTGGGTGTAATGTCCTTCAACATATTGTGGTCTCTCTTAAGGCATATTATATTCCTCTTAGTGGCTTGATGCAACACACTACATCCCCTAAGTTGTGAATCTTCTATTTTTTGATTGGTCCTCTCTTGGAGACATTAGGCATGAGTTAAGACCTTACATGAACTAAGAAAAACCCCTTTGAATGTACCTAACACTAATTTTCATTTACAATAACTGTTATATGGCCACCTTAAATAAAACACTTTCCTTGTTTGTGGAATCATCCTATTTGTTCACGAGTGTTAGCATACAAAGTTTTGCTTACCTCATGAATCTTGATGTTCATGTTGTGTGGCACCTTATCAAAGTTATTAGGAGGTAAAATTTTGGTATGGTTAGTATGTATGGGAGTCAACCATAGGCATGAATTTATTGTAGCCATTTGCTTGTTTGTGTGAGCACATACCAGCTGTGTGCGTATGTGTCTCATTGGGGGCCCACCTACAAGATACTAGATTCTTCTAGCCCTTGTGAGCATGCATTTTGTTTGCATAGTGGACATCATGTTCCAATTGTAAACATTGTTTTGGAAAAACAACTAAATATTGATCCACATCATGTTGGACAAATAGTTGAGGCTTGATCCACCCCTCTTTTTTCCTTTTTCTTCTTCTTTTTGTCTTGGGCAATGTATGTGTGTACATTGTTGCTTCATACACCATTCACATGTGTTTTCTTTTGTGCCTATGTTGGTTTTCCATAAAATATTGATCTTGGGGGCTTGATACTCCCTCTTGTTCATTTTCATCCTATCTCAATAGGATTGGTACACTTAGACCTCTCTTTATGTGAATTTGTCTACTTTAGTGTGAGTTTAAAGCAAGTTGCTCCTCTTAGTAAAGTGGGGGCTAAATGTAGTGTAGAAAAATGTGTCCCTTTACATTTTCACACTAATTTGGGCCCTCCGTATTAAAATTTAGTTCATTTATGCCTTAATTGGTCCTATTTTGTATCCACAAGCCTTAGTAAATGTATTTTTCTAAGGATAATCCCAACATTTAAAAAATCGAAAATCATAATTTAATGTTGGAGGTTATGTGTTCCATATCTAAGGATTTGGGACTCATACACCCCTTTGGGCGTATGGGTCCCACCTAGGTCTTGAGGCCTGGTTTCAAATGTTACATTGAACTTAACACTTCTTGGAGTTTGTGTTCCAGTTTTAAGCCACTGGGACTCATATGCCCAACCTGGCTTATGATTCTTGCATTAACTTGGACCTATTTTAATTCAAATTCTTGGTGGTATTTTATTATCCTAGATCTAATTTTGGCTTGTAGTGTTGTAATTTTAGGAAATTAAACATAAACAAGTATAAATACAAGGTTATTTCACATAATTTCACCTAGAATTTTTTTTTATTCATCTAAGCTTTCAAGTATTCAAGCATTATAGAAAATTTATGATCAAGAGAGAATTCAAGAGTAACTCATCAAGAATTTGGAGCTACATTCAAGATTCAAGCATCATGTCAAAGTCTTCATTCATCATGCATGTTTGTGAGATAACATTTGTGATGTAGTTTTTCATGATTCAAGCAAGCATTCAAATGCATTACGTCATATCAAGATGAAGAGTCAAGATCCACATCCACTAGAGCCATTTCACACAAGTTTACAACCTCCATTTAAAGGGTTTGGTGAGTTGCAACATTTCATTTATTCATTCATTTGATAGAACAAGGGTTGGATTGAGACAGTCACAGTCTCAATGCTCTGGGTCTCCAATAGATAAACCCCTGGTGTCTCACTCCACCAATCAACCTATAGGTCCTAAAGATATTTAGGCACCCCTAGTCACTTGCCAACCCTGCTATCAAATTCAATTTGCTGCTGCTAAACAGTTCTTGGTGCTTATTTTCCAGTTTGTTGTCACCAATGAGTTCTTGGTGCTTTTCCTCATACACTCAATCTAGCCCTTAGTTCTTATAAAGACTAGCAAACTTCTATCATCTTCCAACTTGCATACAGGGGTGTGCATGGGTTTTCAAGGCTTTAAAACAGTCAAGGGAAGGTTCTTGCACAAGCACAAAACTCCATTTTCCAATCACTTTCCTTAAACCCTAGGTTGGGGTTTTAGGAGGGCTACTAGGATTAGGCCTCTTCACACAAGGAAAAATACTCCTCACTCCTCTCCTTCACCTTATCAAGCCAAATCTGCTTCTGTCACCCTTGCTCAAATCTAGAGCACTAACAAATTTTTGGGTTCTTGGACTATTTTTTGTCTATACAGATAATGTACCATATTCTTGCAAGAACTAGGGTTTTCCTTGATGCTTTCTTGGATTGTTCAGCTTGTTCTAACCTCCAAAAGATCAAAAAAAAACTCTTCTCTCTTGACTACCATGGAGAAGGTCCCTGCAATCACTGCACACATTTATTTCATGAAGATACAGCACCCCTACAATGTGGAAACTAATTTTGCTCTGTCTTTCCCTAACCCCCGGGCATGGTCTGCTCGCCTAGGAATAGACCTTCAACCTACTTGCATGACTCACAAAGACTCTTATATTTACAATATATACAAAGAGGGAGTTTTTCCTTGTTTCCACAATGTCCATACTTCTTGGTACGGACTGGAAACAAAACTAAAACTCCATTTTCTGGACTTTACCAGTCAAAACAAATCAAAGAAAAGACACTGAATTTACAAGAAAAGAAGAAAGCGATGGGAACACTATTTAAAATGACAAAAAATAACTGCAAATAGGATTCTTTACATGCCAGTAAACCAACAAAATGCTTTATTTAATTCATTTCTCTGCTGTTTCAGACGCAAAAACCAGAAAACTGTATTTTATTTGGCAAAAATCACTATTCTTTTTCCATTCACAAAAACTGCCAACTCAAAAAGCATTCCACCACCTTCAAAAGTCAAACATCCACCTTCCCCATGCAAGGAATCAGTTAGGTTAAGTTTACCGAGCCTAAGAATGGTAAAAAATCCACGCTGTTTGAAAACACAGTGTGTTATCCAATTTCTACCTAAAACTTAGGAAACAACCAAAAAATGATTCCTAGCTTATTCAAAATTTATCCTAAGCACAAAAAAGCTCCTCAACACATCCTAAAAGGTATTTGAAACCTTTCACAACAAAACAAAATAGATTTAAAAATAGCACTTCAAAATTTGCTTATTTTTTTTGGTAGGTGCTCTTGCACCATTTTTCCCCTCTCAGCACAAAGACTAAGAACTAGAAAGAGGGATCATTTTCAGGTCAATTCCAAGCTTCTTGAATTGATTTTCTTGTACCCATGTAGCCTCTGAGTTGGGCTTGTTCTTCCACTTGATAAGGTGCTCCATGTATACCTTATTCCTTATTGGCTTTTTCACCCTGGACTCTAAGATCTACTCTGCCTCAAGCTGCTCTTGATTTGGTAGGGGTACATTACTAATGTCCTTGAAGACCTCATGACTTTTTTGAACCTCATCACTGACTGTGCCATTATATTTGATCAAATCAGCAACGTTGAACACCGGAGACATGCCCAAATCTGATGGTAACTCCACCTTGTAAGCATTCTTGCCATACTTGGCCAACACCTTACATGGTCCTACTCTCTTCATTTGCAACTTGGTGGACATCCCCTTCTGCAATCTAGACTTGTTGAGGTGAACCATCACATAGTCACCCACTTGAAACTGCACATCTCTCCTTGACTCATCAACTTTATCTTTCAACTTTTGTGTTGCTGCTGTAATCGTCTTCTTAACCTACTCATGAATCTCCTTCATGGTCTGAGTGAAATATTTTGCATGTCCACTCCTATTCTCCATTGTTCCAAGGTCTTTGAGCTCACAAATTCCCCTTGGGTACATCCCATACACAACTTCAAATGGACTTTTCCTTGTAGTTCTATTTACACTGTCATTGTATGCATATTCAGCTTGGGAAATCACCATATCCCAGGTCTTCCCATATTCCTTTGTCAAGCACCTTAATAGGTTACCTAACACTCTATTAACCACCTCTATTTGACCATCGGTCTGAGGATGGTAAGCTGATCCAAATGACAAATTAGTTCCCAATCTGCTCCACAATGTTTTCCAAAAATGACTCATGAATTTCACATCCCTGTCAGAAACAATACTCAATGGCAATCCATGGATTCTTACTATCTCCCTAAAGAAAAGATGAGCAATGTAACTTGCATCATGTGTAGTGTTGCATGGAATAAAGTGACTCATCTTACTGAATCTGTCCACAACTACAAAAACACTGTCAAAACTAGATTTAGTCTTGGGAAGACCTACCACAAAATCCATGCTCACACACTCCCATGGTCTGTTAGGAATAGGCATGGGCTGATATAAACCAGCATTGCTAGCTCCCCCTTTGGCTTTCATGCAAACAACACACTATTCTACATACTTCCTAACATCTCTTGCCAACCTAGGCCAGTAATAAAATCTTTGTACCAGCTCTAAAGTTTTATTGATTCCAAAATGCCCACTAAGACTGCCATTGTGTTTCTCTTGGATTAGATTTTCCCTCATTGATCCTCTTAGGACACATAACAGATTGCCCTTGAATAACAATCCATTTTGCAATGTATACCAACATTACCGACTATGAAAATGATTTGCAAAATCTAAACATACCTTGTAGGCTTCTAAGAAATCTTCATCCTCACCATAGAGATCTTTAAAACTTTCCAATCCAATGCTTTCCAGCTGTATCTCTTGGACTGTCAACATCCTCCTGCTTAATGCATCTGCCACTTTGTTTTGCTGTCCCTTCTTGTGCTTAATGGTAAATGTGAAGGCTTGAATGTACTCCATCCATTTCAAGTGTCTATTGCTTAACTTCTCTTGGGCATTGATATAACTGAGTGCCTAGTTATCCGTGAAAACCACAAACTCTTTGGGCAGCAAATAATGCCTCCATTTCCTAAGGGACTGCACTAAAGCATAGAGTTCCAGATCATAGGTGGAGTATTTTTGCTTAGCTTCATTAAGTTTTTCACTAAAGAAGGCTACAGGCCTACCTTCTTGACTAAGAACTCCTCCTACTACTACTCCACTTGCATCACACTCAACTGTAAACAATTTATCAAAACTAGGCAATAACAAGATAGGTTGTGTTGCCACTTCTTTTTTCAACTTTTCAAACCCTTTATCAGCTTCTCTAGTGTCCACTAAACTTTTATTTTCTGACCACCCCTTGATTGTATCTAACACTTGTGCACATATACCACTAAAATTCCTTATAAACTTCCTATAACCGAAATAAAACCATGAAAACTTTTACCTCAGCTTGTTGTTGGTGTAGGCCAGTTTAGGATGGCTTCTACCTTACTTGGATCCATCTTCAGCGTTCCTTGGGATACCACAAAGCCTAGATACACAAGCTCTTGTTTGAAGAACTCACATTTCTCAAGGTTGATTGCCAATTGTTCTTCTTGCAGCCTTTTAAGAACCATCTCCACATGTTTCAAATGTTCTTCTGCTGTCTTACTGAAAATTAGTATGTCATCCAAGTAGACTACCACAAAAATCCCTGTGAAATCCTTAAGCACCTCATTCATTAGTCTCATGAACATGCTAGGGGCATTTGAGAGGCCAAATGGCATCACTTTCCACTCATACAAACCATCATTCGTCTTAAAAGCTGTCTTCCATTCATCACCCTCCTTAATTCTAATTTGGTGATACCCGCTCTTAAGATCTAGCTTAGTGTAAAATTTTGCACCTCCAAGGCAATCCAATAAATCTTCAATCCTAGGTATTGGAAATCTGTCCCTAATTGTGATTCTATTTATTGCTCTAGAATCAGTACAAAGTCTCCATTTACCTCCTTTTTTTCTACAAACAACCTGGCACTGCACATGGGTCATGCTCTTTGAATTAGACCTGATCAACAATTCTTCTACTTGTCTCTTTCCACCCTCTCTTGGTTCTGCCTGTGTGTAAGCTTCATGCTGCTTTGTTAGGCAATGTACTCCCAGTATGAAATCAATTCTGATGACTTATTGCCTTCTTTGGTGGTAGATATAGTGTTCCATCACCACTATGCTCTGTATTTGTCAAGCAAGTTTTGATTGCTACCTGTAACACTTATCCTTTTCAGCTCTTTCCTCTTACACTCATGATCACATACCCCTTCATTCCATTGGTGTAGATCCTTGATTAACTCTTTACCACTACTCAACATAATATTAGGAACCTTGGACTGTCCTTCATCATCCTCAATCAATGACTGCAGCTTGAAGGTTCTTCCATCCTTCTTAAATTCTATGGTGTTCTCCTTCCCATTATATACAACACCTCTATCATATTGCCATGGCCTGCCAAGAAGAAGATGGCATGCATCCATGGGCAGTACATCACAAATCAGCTTGTCTTTGTAGCCTCCTATTGAGAATTCCACTGTAACCTGCTCATTCACTAGAACACTCTGCCCTTTATTCAGCCAAGTGACCTTGTAAGGATTGGAATGAGGTACCTTCTACAATTTTAACTTAGTTACTGCCTCCTTGAGATTATATTGTCTATAGAACCAGAATCTACTATAACCTTGCATACATTTCCCAATATCTTGCACCTTGCTCTAAACAAAGCTCTCCTTTGCTTGGGTTCTTCCTTAACCGGTTGTATGATCAGCACTTTATTAAACATCAGATTTTTACCTATTTCTAATTCTATATGACTGATCTCAGGTGACTTGACACTCATGGTGTCCTCTTGTGCATAAGCTACTCTTTTCTCATTGCTAGATGAAGCTTTCTTTGGGCACCTATAAGTTGGATGACCTAGTTGATTACAGTGATAGCACTTCATGGTGGCAAAGTAGGAGTTACTTCTACCTACCGCTCTTCCCCTGCTTGAACCCCCTTGAGGTCCTCTTCCTTATTAAATCCTCCTCTTGACAGATGTTTCACCCATGCTCAGCAAGCTTAGATTCTCCTGGTTTCTTTGTTAATTACCTCTTCCTTGGTAACCTCCACGCTGTCCTCTTTGATCTCTGCCTCTGCCTCTGCCCTTAGAGAATTGATCATGCTTCCTTTTATTCCTCTCTTCAATCTTTATAGTCAGCTGATAACATTGGTGGACTGTCTTGGGGCTGAGTAAAGCCATCTCTTCCTGTATATTCCACTTCAAACCATTGAGGTATCTAGCCACTTTTAGGCTCTCATCTTCTGCCACATTTGATCTCAAACAAAGCTTCTGGAACTCTTCAGTGTAGGTGTTGACATCTTGGTCTTTTTGTCTTAAACTCTGCCTCTTCTTGTGGAGTTGGATATCATAGTCATCTGGCATATAGGCTTCTTTCACTTTAGCAACCATTCCTTTCCAGGTTGATATGGGCTGCTTTCCTTCTTTCTCCCTTTCAGCCTAAACAAATTTCCACCATGTTAAAGCTAATCCTCTCAACCTTGATTTTGCAACCTTCACCTTCTGTGCTTCTGTGACTTCATCACATTCAAAGTGGTTCTCCATTCCATCTATCCAGTCCATGACCAAATCAGGATCCATCTTTCCATAGAACAATGGTATGCCCTCAAGTCCTTTTCCACTCAGGGCTTTTAATGCCTTCAAGAAAGGCTCCTCCTCGAGAACAGGGTCAGGTTCAGGGACTTTGTCTTCCTTTGCAACCTCTTCTTCTTTTGGCACTTTGCCTTCCAACTTCACCTTGTTCAATGCTTCCTCAAGCTGCTCTATTCTTTCCTTTAGAGACTTGTTATCCTCTTCTTTCTCTTCAACCATCTTGGCCAACTGTGCATTTGTCACCATGGCGGGAGTTTCACTTGATTCAAATTCTGACATATAAGCTACTTTCCCAAATCTTTCACTGCTCTGATACCAATCTGATAGAAACAAGGTTGGATTGAGACAGTCATAATCTCAATGCTCTGGGTCTCAAATTGAATAACCCTTGGTGTTTCACTCCACCATTCAACCTATAGGTCCTAAAGGCATTTAGGTACCCCTAGTCTTCTCTGCCAACCCTGCTATCAAGTTGCAGTTCATTCACCAAGCCTCACTTGATGTTCTTCCACTCTTCCACCACCTAGCCCTTAATCACTTTAAAGGCTAACCATGCTCAAAACGTTTCCTAACTCTGTTACAGGAGTGTGTGTTAACTTGAATGGTTTATTTGACTTCAAAATGGTCTAGGAATGCTCCCTGTCCAAGCTCAAAGTTCCATTCTTCCATCGCTTTCCTTAAACCCTAGCTTAGGGTTTAGAAAGGCTACAAGAATTAGGTCTCTTGAAACAAAACAAATGGTTAATACTCTTCCTTGATAAATGAACACCATATCCACCAAGAAGGAACCCTAGATCAATTTTGGAGCACTACAAGATTTCAGTGGTTTCAGCACTTCTCAGGCCGTACACAGGAATATTCCAGATTTTGGGAATTTTAGGGCTTTTTAAGCCATTTCTTGGATACACAAGAGTCTGACCTCTTTCTCCAGCCACCAAATGATATGATAATGACTCCTTCCTCTTGTTAGAGCTTTGTATGGCCCCATGCAACCACTGTACACACTTCTTTACTGGAGATGCAACACCCCTCCAATGTGGAAACAGACTTTGCACAATCTTTCCCTAACCGGGTTTGATGAACTCGCCTAGGGAAAGCTACCTAGCATGCTACCAACACTCATAAAGCATTATTTATTTACACTATATATAGATATGGAGTCTAACCTAGTTTCCACTGCTCCCATACTTCCAGGTACGGGCAGGAAACAAGTTAAAACCCCATATTTCTGGTCCTTACCAGTCCAAAACAGCAATACAAAAAAAACACAGTATTTACAATAAGAAAAAAGTGATGGAAAAGATAATTAAAATGCCACAAGAAATGCCTTGAAATGTTGCACTACATGCTACTTAACACAGCAAAAACTTTATTTAACTCATTTCTTGCAGCTGTCACAAGCAGGAATAGGAAAATCAACCTTTTTCAACAAAAATCACTGTTTTCTTTTATTGTTCTCCTGATCTGCCAACACACAAAACTTCTAACCTCCAATATAGGTCGAGGATGAGCTTTTACCACACCTAGGAAACAGTTAGGTTTTTCCATTTAGCCTAAAAATGGCCAAAAACAAACTGTTCGAAAACACAGTGTGTTTTCAAACTTTTTACAAGAACTTAGGAAATGACCACCAAAACATTTCCCAATTTATTCAACTTTTATATAATGAACCAAAAGGTCATCAAACACAATATAAAGGTGTTCAAGACCTTACACAACAAAAATAAGATTGATTTTTGAAAACAAAAACTTCAAAATCTACTTGTACTTTGATATCTTTGGCAGGTGCTCTGCACCACTCACACATCTGAAAATAAGTGTTATTTTCTGACGTAGACAGTTTAGATGATCATAAAGGACGTGTTTCATCTATATAAGAAATGAAGGATAGTACTTCTTGTCATTGAAAATCTACTTCTAAAAAAATCAATAGAAGTCAGTAAACTACAAGCAAACATCTCTTAGGATAGATTTCTCCCAGTCGTATAAGAGAACCATCTATTTCTCTCAACCTAAGCAGATAATTTTACAATATGTAGAAAAGGAGCATTGATGCAAAATTTACTGTCTTTTTGAAGAGATTAGACATGTAAGAATTGACATATCTTTATGATAATGATAAATACGTAGAGAAATTCTGATCTGCAAAATCTTTTTAATATAATTCCATCTTAATTTTAATTTCTTTGAGAGACAGAAGGTAACATCTGTACTAAAAGCAGTATACTGTAATTTATTTTTTTCAAAAGTAGAGAAAAAGGACTGATATTCTACATAAGCATCTGATGTCTACAAATATATAAATCTAGCTTCGACTCATAAATAAGTTTCACACAGGAGTATACATTGTACTTGGGCTTTACCCTTCTAACTGCAATAATATTTAAATAAATATATTCACCCTTGTCTGAGGCATTGGATACACTTCCATCCTATGATGCTCATTTTCAAGAAGACGTCACTAATCCTAGCAAGCATATGATGCGCCATTGGTTTATTGAGAAATGACTCGGCAAATAGGCCTGGAAAGGGAGTTGTGTGGAATCAATAATGCTTGGAAATAGAATGCTATATAGCAACATTAAAGCAAACAACGGTAGCCATTCAAAATGGCAAATCTATATGAATGGTTACGGTCAGAAGATTTACACAAATCATGACTGACAATAATTCTTTTTCAAAATATTTCTATATGAAATAAAAATTAAAAATCAATCTATATAAAATAATTGTTTTTGGTAACAGAAGTAAGAAAGGGCCAACCCAAACAGAGAGCAAAACGAGGCCTAAAGGCCACCAAAACAAACCAAACAAAACAGCAGGGGCCAAAGAACCAACCAACACCCTGCAGAAAGTCCAGACACCTAATAAAATGGAACAGCAGAAACTACATACCAGCAAAGAACAGCAACCCTAAAGGCAAAATGAGAACTAACTTTAGGAAGGGCATACAGGTCCATTGAAAGTATCGAGCAAAAAAACCCAAAAAACACAGACCACCAGACCCAATTACTCCTTGAGAAAGCAGATAAGATAAAATAATTGTTATTAAACTTAAATGAAATAATTCTTATTTAAACAGTATAAATAAAATATTGATTTAACAATTTAAAGTAAAATATCACTTAAATAAGTTTTCAAGTAAAAAAGGTTGAAAATTGATATTATGTAAGATATCTATAACTTAATAAGTATAGCAATCATTTCCAAAGTTCAAAATTGCAAACCAACTTCAGAATATTTTGAGATTACCAAAATATTAAACGAAAATAGTCAATAAAGAGAGTAAACAGTAGCTGTTCCAGTTAAAAGCTGAAGAAAGATTGCATTTAGTCATATGCCCAGCTGGTCTCTCGCTTGATTGCCGCCTCTTCCTCCTCACTGAAGTCGTTCTCTTTCTTGAAAATCCTGCGTATCTCTTCGATGCTTTTGTCTTTAAAAAATTCTGCAACAGTTCTACATAATAAATCAAGCAGCCCTCTGATTTCAAGAAAATCCGCAGCCATTAGAAGATGATAGGCAGTCGCCTGATTTCCGTCAGCAGCAAGAACATTTTTAGCGAAGTCTGTGTCCCATATCTTTATATCCTCTTCTGATATACCGTTGGATTTTGCATGAGCATGGTATTCACAATACTCTAATAGCTTCTCCAGCAGTTTACCACTCTTGATATTATTGTAGGAAATAGGAAACATTACAGCCTCCTCTCCATTGTCTATGTCTTCTAGAACTTTCTTTATGACTCTGATTCCATTGCAACCATTTTCTCCACTTGGAAATCTTCAAAGACTTCCCCTTCTTCGGACAGCCTCAATGTCACCATATTTACTGCAATTTTATTCTCCATGGGTAGATTGCAACTGGTGAACAGAAGATAATCGAACAGCAAAATCAGAACCCAAACCATAATTAAAATAAGGTTAAACTTAACTGTGAAAATAAGATTGTACGTGGTTCATTATGAAATGAATTAAGCCATTATTCATGTTGAATGGACTTGCCAAAAACGATAAATCTTAAACCGTTTATCGCAGGCAATCCGGAGGTGGGTTTCAATCCTGTGGTCTTCCTTTCAGAGCAGTAGTTTTGTGAGTACCATTTGCGAAAATGTTCGTTCTGCGGAGAAAATTTTGAAGATTTATACAGTTTTAAGGTTCTGTAGGAAACAAAATCTTCTATTCAGATACATGTTTTAAAGATTTGAATATAAAAGTCAGTTTTGAAAGATCATAGTTTTAATTTATTTGAGTAAAGGCTAGGTAGTGCTGATACTTCTCGTAAACATAATATGTACTTGAGTCTTGTTAATGGGAATCATCTTTAACCAACTGACAAGTATCATATTCTGTTAATGAGAATTCTCCTCTTATGTACTTCCAATTCTTGATTCAAGACTCAGCCTTCTACTATTGCGGTCTATCCATCTTAATCTGATTAACAATGTTATGCTTTCCATTATTCTATGATACTTCTCGCCAGCATAATATGTACTTTAGTTTTGTTAATGGGAATCATCTTTAACCAATTTACAATGCACACCCACATTGGATGCATACAATTTTTGTTTGTTTTTGTGTGGCTGTGGGTATTAGGTAATTTGATGTCTGTTTATTCCTTATAGGATTTTGTTCAATTTCAAAGGCACTCATAGTTTTCCCTATATTTTTTTACATTTACACCAATGGATATATTTTCATCTGAAGGGGAGTAAAAGCTGTGGCGGTGGCTGTACCTGAGTTTGTAACTGATTCCTAACCTCTTAATGCCCATCTTACTTAGGGAATATTACTGATGGTTAAGCAGTAGAAAAATGCCACACTTTTGGGGCTCTAATTTTATTCATCACTGTTGGAATATAATTTTTCCTGTTGATTGAATGAAGAGAAACTGTAGTTTCACAAGGGTAGTATCTATTGTAACTGAAAATGAACTAGAATTTAATTAGGAGTTTTAGCTAGATTTTTCTGCTGTTTGCATGTTGTTTGCATAAGTCTCTTTCATTGCACCACAGCACTGTGTTTCTATTCTGTTAATGAGAACTCTCCCCAAGTTATAGATGACATATGCCTCAACATTGAATGTATGTGGCTTAAATAATTCAGGCAATTCCGATCTCCCATATTCCTTAATATTGCTTGAAAGCAAAGGCATTTATAGTGTCATCTGTAACATGTTTTCATCTGCAGTACTATCTCATTTTCTTTATGTTGGTGTATTTATTATACACACTGTTATTCTGTTCACCTAATCATGCTAAAACACTTAAGAAAAACTTGCACTAAATTGTATGTTTCAAATCCTATCCCCCGAACATGCAGTAAATGTGATTACGTGATTAAATCATGTCGAATTAGGGATAGACTTCTTCAGGTTTATGATAATGTCCTTAAAAGCTTAAGCTCACCACCACCACATATGATCACCTCATTTCATGCCTAAACCATGCAAGCATCTTCACTCAAAGAATGAAAAAGAGAAAACATGGGTGAGCACAAACATTAGAAAGGAGAAAGCACATTAATCAAGAACGATTGAACAATTAAATGTGTAATTCCATCAACTTTTCCCCTCCGTGGCATTAACTCAATATTAGAAACTTTCCCAAAGCGAAATAGCCTGCATTTCATTAAAATTTACAAAACTATTGTACATTCAAAATGGAATCCCCTGTTTCTCACAGCCAGCTAATAAACTCAAATAGAAAACAAATGAAACAAGACAATTACATACAGCTGCAATTAAATATCAATTATCATTAAAAAACTATATTAATCATACACAGAATTCATAAAAAACAGAGTGCTCTATTTTTTATCAGACATATAATTATATGTTCTGTATTGAAAACAGAACTGTTCTCTTATTGCAGCAGCAGAAAATGAAAATGCAAAGTAGATAATATATAGAGTTCGATACAAGAAAGAAAAAACAAAGCATCACCTAAACTAAGCATGAACAGCATGCTTTAACTGCAAAAAGTAGAAAAAACAAGGCTTTAAAAGAAATCTACTTTAAAACAAAACAACTAGCTAAGAATAGCCACGCTGGAAAAAACAAGGATCTTCTTTAAATCAATTCTTTTCTAAATAAGAGTCCGCCAAGTCAGCATCAATTATCTTCATACTCCCCCTTGATGCTGAGAGGGCTCACGATCTGATCACGAAGTAACAGAATCTGATCTCTTGCAACTGCTTTGGTAAAGATGTCTGCTAACTGATCATGAGCGCTGATGTGTTTCAATACAACTTCCTTCTTCTGTACTAAATCGCGGATGAAGTGATACTTCAAATCAAAATGCTTTGTTCTACTGTGATGAACTAGATTCTTTGCTAACTTGATGGCACTTACATTGTCACAATAAATCACTGTAGGCTGAATTTGCTTCTCTCCAATTTCTTCTAAAAATTTTCTAAGCCAAAGAGCTTGTGTACCTGCTGAAGTAACAGCAACATACTCTACTTCTGTGGATGAGAGAGCAACCATGCTTTGCTTCTTGGAACTCCAAGTAATTAAACTAGTACCAAAGGAAAAACAATTTCCAGATGTAGACTTATGATCATCCATACTACCTCCCCAATCTGAATCACTAAAGCCAACAAGATTGAATCTCTTAGAAGAGTAGTAATGAATACCATAATTTAGAGTACCTTTCACATACCTCAAAATTCTTTTAGTTGCCTTCATGTGGATTTCTGATGGATTTTTCATATACCTTGAAACAAGTGAGACTGAATATGCGATATCAGGCCTTGTGTGGGTTAAAAACATCAAACTCCCAATAATACTTCTATAAGTTGTCTCATCAACTAATTCAGCACCATCATTTCTACTCAACACAACTCCATGAGCACTTGGAGTGGAGTAGGGTTTACAATCAACCATGTCAAACTTCTTCAACATATCTTTTGCATATTTGGTTTGGCAAATGAAAATTTCATTTTTACATTGATAAACCTTCATTTCTAAAACATATTTCATGAGACCAAGATCTTTCATTTCAAATTCTTTCATCATAGCAATTATGAACTCATCTTTCATCTTAGAATTGCTACCCATATACAAAAAATCATCAACATACAAACTTATAATAAGAATATCATTACCTTCTTGTTTGTAGTAAAGGGTAGGTTCACTCTTACTTCTCTTGAAGCCATTTTCCTGAAAGTATCAATCAATTCATGCATACCATGCCCTTGGTGCTTGCTTGAGGCCATACAAATCCTTCTTCAATTTTTAGACATGATTCTCTTTTCCTTCCACTTGAAAACCTTGTGGTTGTTCCACATATACTTCCTCTTCTAAGTACCCATTCAAGAAGGCACTTTTCACATCCATATGTTGTATGCTCCAATTCTTTTCAGCTGCTAATGAAATCAGCATTATGATGGTCTCTTGTCTTGCAACTGATGAAAATGTCTCTTCATAATCAATCCCATACTTTTGTGTGAAGCCTTTACCAACTAATCTTGCCTTATGCCTTTCAACACTTCCATCACTGTTATGCTTAGTCTTGTAGATCCATTTGGTGCCAATGTTCTTCTTGTCATGTGGAAGCTCTGTAAGCTCCCAAGTACCATTCCTATGAATGGAATCCATCTCTTCTTGCATTTCTTGCATCCAAACCTCATTAGTATATGCTTCTTCAAAACATGATGGTTCAAAGTCAGCCTTGGTAAATAAAGCAAAATTAACTGTCTCACCTATTGGATTTTCTTCATATGCTTGATTTGCACTCCTTTGATAAATATCACTCATACTTTTTACCTTCCTTCTAGAACTTGGAGTTGAAGATGGACTTGAAGAATTAGATGAGGGGTTTCTTGGTGGACTTAAATCAATTGGAACAACAACATTAGTGGGTTGCTCGTGATCAACATCATCATTCAAAATAGATTTTGACTTCTCCATATGGCCTTTTTGATGACCATAAACTCCCCCTTCATCAAAAATCACATCTCTTGAAACAATAAGCTTATTAGTGAGAGGATTATATAACTTATAAGCTTTGCTTTCCTCACTATACCCAACAAAAATACATGACTCACTTTTTGCATCTAACTTTTGTCTATTCTGATCAGGTACATGAACATAAGCTAAACAACCAAAAACTTTGAAATGATTAACATTAGGCCTTTTCTCATACCATGCTTCATAAGGAGTCATCTTCTCAAGTGCACTGGTGGGACTTCGATTGAGAATATACACTGCTATAACAACTGCATCTCCCCAATAAGAGTTACTCAATCCCTTGGTTTGCAACATACTCCTTGCCATTTCTACCATAGTGCAGTTTTTCCTTTCAGCTACCCCATTCTGTTGAGGTGTGTATGGAGTGGTGAGTTGTCTCCTGATGCCATTCATATCACAATAATCTTGAAAGGCTCTTGAACAAAATTCTCTTCCACGATCAATTCTTAAACATTTAATTTTGCACCATTTTTCATTTTCCACAAGTGCTTTAAACCTCTTGAATGTATCAAGGGCTTCATCCTTAGTCTTCAAAAAATATACCCAACATTTTTGTGAGTAATCATCAATAAAAGTGATCAAATATGATGACTTACCCAAACTCTTTGTTTGCATCGGTCCATAGATATCTGAATGAACAAGTTGAAGGGGGTGATGGGCCCTCCATGCCGTGCCTTTTGGAAACTTTTACCTTGCATGCTTTCCTTTAGCACATCCTTCACA
Source organism: Sequoia sempervirens (assembly GCA_007258455.2). NCBI lineage: Eukaryota > Viridiplantae > Streptophyta > Pinopsida > Cupressales > Cupressaceae > Sequoia > Sequoia sempervirens. The sequence goes on along the minus strand of VDFB02046235.1, from coordinate 56,358 downwards.
AACCTCCTTGTGCTCTTCAACCTTGGGCAAACCAGAAACTAATGCTTGTGAGGTCAAAAGCTTCAAACTGTGAAAGTTTAAATGGCCATACCTTAGATGCCATAGCCAACTTGTATCCTCAAATGCCATATTGGCAAGGCTGTTGTTATGTTCACCAAATCTCAATGGGAACATCCTATTTTTTGTCATAGGAACAACTGTGACTACTCTATTTCTCTGACTCTTATCAAAAATTGTACATTTCTTATTTTCAAAGACAACTCTATAGTTCTTCTCACATAATTGTCCAACACTTAACAAATTATGTTTTAACTTGGGTGTATAATAAATATCTTTAACACTCTTCATATCTTCTTTTGTGTGGACCTCCATAGCACCTTTTGCAATGACCACCAATGATTTATCATCACCAAGCTGAATCTTTGACTTGAAACTTTCATCCTTTGTTGAAAACAACTTCCCATTTCCTGACATATGGTTAGAGCATCTAGAATCTAGGTACCAAACATCTTTACTAGTATTTTCACTTTTAGAATAAGATAAGAATAAATTATCTGGAGGATTTTCATAACTTTCTTGAGTATAATTAACATTTTTTACCTTCTTTTAATCTACATTCTCTTTCAAAATGTCCATACCTATTACAATGGTAACATTGAACATTCCTTTTCAAATCTTCCTCTACATCTGCCTCTACCTCTTGAATTATTCTGATTTTGACCTTTACCTTGGCTTTGATTGCTTTTGCTACTATTGCTGCCATCATCACTCTTTGTGATTTGTACTTTGGAGGAAAAGGCTTTCCCAACACTTTCTCCAAAATAATCTTTTAATCTTTCTTCATGTGAGATCAAAGATCCAATGAGGTGATCGAATTGAAGGGTTGTCAAATCCTTACTTTCTTCCATTATTATGGCGACGTGATTCCATCTTGGTGTGAGAGATCTCAACACCTTTTTTATCAGAACCTCTGTGTTCACAGTTTCTCCAAGTGTAGCCATCTTATTGACCACATCTTTTACTCTGACACAATACTCACTCACACTTCCTGCTTCTTGCATCTTTAAATTCTCAAATTCTCTCTTCAATGTCTGTAACTTAACAACTTGGAATTGATCACTACCTTGGTAAGCTTCTTTTAGAGTCTTCCAGGCATACTCAGCTGTCTTTGCACCTACAATTCTTGGAAATAAACTCTTGTCTAGAGTTATTTGAATATGAAACAATGCTTGAAAATTCTTCTTCTTAGCTTCTTTCCTTGTTGTTCTTTCATTGACTGGGAGGGCATTCCAATCAGCTGGCTCCTGGTAACCTGATTCAACAATCTCCCACAAATATTTTCCTATTAAAAATGTCATCATTTTTATACACCAATAATCATACTCATTACCATCAAATTCTGGAATGGGCAAGCTATTAAAATTCAACATGATAATCTTTGGCAAAATTCGAACAACTAGATCTTAAACCCAAAACAAAATACCTGCTCTAATACCAAATGTACATTCAAAATTGAATCCCCTATTTTTCACAGCCAGCTAATAAACTCAAATAGAAAACAAATGAAACAAGACAATTACATACAACTGCAATTGAATATCAATTATCATTAAAAAACTATATTAATCATACACAGAATTCATAAAAAACAAAGTGCTCTGTTTTTTATCAGACATATAATTATATGTTCTGTATTGAAAATAGAACTGTTCTCTTATTGCAGCAGCAGAAAATGAAAATACAAAGTAGATAATATATAGAGTCCGATACGAAGAAAGAAAAAACTAAGCATCACCTAAACTAAGCATGAACAGCATGCTTTAACTGCATAAAGTAGAAAAAACAAGGCTTTAAAAGAAATCTACTTTAAAACAAAACAACTAGCTAAGAATAGCCACGCTGGAAAAAACAAGGATCTTCTTCAAATCAATTCTTTTCTAAATAAGAGTCCACCAAGTCAGCATCAGTTATCTTCAACTATGTCAATTCCTCAATCTAGAGTATGCTGATTTTTGTGTGGAAATTGATACTTATGTATCAGAAAGATCTGCTTCTCATCCTAAGCTTTCGTAATAAAACAAAAATTGGTCTTGATGTTACCCTCACATTCCATTTATGCTAATATGCACAAACTTTATGACTCCAACAATATGCATTCAACGATTAGCCTTCGTGGCGATAGTTTGTGCATTGTATTGAGTCATTGACCATAAGTATCTTGAGATCTATGTTAGACAAGATTGTCCTGAATATTGCTATTGTCTTCATCATTCGTAGCATCTAGATCATGGCCTGCAGGAATGGATTCAAGGATTTATTTTCAAATAACTTTTCTCCACTCTGTTGGTAAGTTCCATACAAAAGCCTCATACCTATATATTATACCAATCACTATACAGCTGAAAAGAACAACATAAAGTTGACCTTAAAAATAAACTGACAAATTAATAAAACAGTAATCAAATATAGTCTTATTTAGAGACAATTGGGACATCTACCAAAATTGGCAAAGTTGACAGGAGCTTCCAAAACTGCTTCTGGTACCTTAACCAAAGTATGCTGATTCTCCTCTAGAGATTGAATCTTACGTATCAGAAAATGAAGCTTCTCATCCCAAGCTTCAATAATAGAACAGAAGTCATTCTAAAGTAGTCCAAGTATTCCATTTATGAATGAAACTTTCTGCCAAAAACACTGTACATCAGTTGTTAGTTTTATAGCTAGAGTTTGTGTTACCACAAGTATCTTGAGAACCATTTGAGATATCTAGCACGTTGCTAATGTCTTCATGAGCCATAGCATCCAGATCTGACCAACATAGATGGAGGCAGGAATCCATTTTAAAATAACTAGATTCCTACTCTCTCTATAAGGCCCCAGTGAACTCTTGCTTAAAGATGGCTATTGTAGTTAACTTATTGAAGCAGGAGTAACCACAGGACCTAAAATATTAATAATCAGTCTAACAGACAGTTTATCATTCACCTTGAACTAACATTTTATATCATCAAAGATAGTTAAATACACATTCTTCTTCTTCAGGCACTTTTAGTTTTGATCAAGGGAACAGGGTCATGGTCACAACCTATGGTCCATGGTGGGAAAGGGCATGCAGATCTCAAGTTGCTACAACTTAATGTTAAAGCTATTGCATGGATTATATTAAGTAATATTTTTCAAACGTTAAAGAACTTTCAATCTCAGAGCGATTATAATTTATATCCACGTAGAGACATTTTAAATCATTTGAGCAAACTGATTATAGATATCCTCTCATTGCTTCAACAAGGATTTTTTTCAACACCTTGAAAACAGGAAACGGGATTTTTTTGTTCAGAACTCTTAGAATGTGTCTTTGGGTCGCTGGTGTAAATTGATTTATTTCAATGTTTTAGAAGACTCTTAAATTGCGACAATTGATTAATTTGGTTTTACTCCACTTCTTGTTTTTTATACTGAACAAACTAGAGAACAAAAAATAGAAACTACCGATAGGTAGCTAGAAGAGAACAGTTTTAAGTATATATGAAGACCAGTATCGAATTTCTCCTGAGACCAATCTAATCCTTACAAAATTACTAAAAGGCCTTGACATAAACTCTATATTTTAATGCTCTCAACTTACAAACAAATTGTACTTCTAGACTTTTAGAAAGGTCAGATACAGATCTGATGAAAATGAAACTAAAAATATTTTAAGATCTCGAGCCTCTGAATCTAATACATTTATGTTGATCATTTATAAATCCACCATTGCTAGTATTGCAATCAAGGATGAAAATATAAAAATATTTGAGATTTGAAGTTTGAAAATTCAACATATTTATCCTAATATATACTAATTGAAATGTCTATGCAAGGATCTACTATTCAAAATAAAATAAAAATAAATAATTTTTAACTATAACCAAATAAACAATGTAAATAAAATAAAACAATTCATAAATAATTTTTAACTATAACAAAATAAACAGTCATATTATTTGTACTATTTTTCTAGTTCTTTCTCCTTGATTTTGTTTTATATTTATTTCTTTGTTTTTTTTTTTTTATAGTTGTATTTTATTATACTTATATTTATTAGAATTATCTAAATTTATATGTTGGTATTATTTAATTATGTGGACTATTACCTTAATTTTTCTTTAAAAAGTAATTTCCTAATACAAATATGATGTTCTTGTTGTTATTGTATAATATTTAATTATGAAGGCTACTATTTTTATTTTCCAAACATAAATTATTTTTGGAAAGCTACTGAAAAATACCTCATCTCAAGTTATTTTATTTTTTAACACATAAGTTTTATTATTTATTTAAAAATTATAACTGAACTATTCTTTAAACTTAAATCAAATTAGTTATTAAATTGAAATTTATTCTTATTCTTACTCTTCTTTATATTACACAAATGTTAAGTTTATTAAAATTTACTTTACCAAACTAAAATATTAATTCCTATGAATTTATGTGTCTATGTATGTTTAACTTTTTGTATATTTATCAAATATAATATACATTAATATAAATCTGAATTTATTACTCTTTTTTAATTAAAAAAAATAAAAAATAAAAATTATTGAACACAAAATACCTATAAAATAATTTTTTAATAATTGAAATAAAATAAATAATTTTCCAGCAAATAATAAAAATGAACTTCATTACACATTAGTAGACTAAAGTAGATTTTGAGATCTCATATTGAAGGAGAAAGAGATAACAAATCATCTAAGGAACAAAGAATTCATAGAGAATGATGGAAACAAGAAAATCATGAAGAGGGTTGAAAGAAAAAGAATTCATAGAGAATGATGGAAACAAGAAAATCATGAAGAGGGTTGAAAGAAAAGGCAGTCATGAAAAGAGTTGAATATATATATATATATAAACTCAACTTATTTATTTATTTTTAAATTATTGAAAGACCTCCTTATAAACTTGCTATATATATTTTTTCACTTATTTTTTAGTCCTTCACTTTCATATAATTGTCTATACTATGGACTTAAAACCAAATTATAATTTTCAACTTTTCAAAAGGTCACACATTACTAATGCAATCAAGCATGAAAATGAGATAAAAAAATGTTTGAGATTTGAAGCTTCAATTCAATGTATTTATTTTAATATATATTGATTGAAATATTCATGAAAGAATTTACTATCGAAACTAAAATAAAAAATAGTCTTGCACATGTTATTATTAAATAAGAAAAATATTTTTTATAATAAATAATGTAAATAAAATAAAGCAGTTCATAAACAATTTTAAATACAATAAAATAAATCAACATGATCATATTATTTGTGAAGCATTTTAAAATAAACCATCATATTATTTGTGTAGCATTTTAAAATAATCTGACAATATTTTAGATGATGAAGCAAAACAAACAATAAAAAAATGTACCACTCAATGCGTACTTTTCCCTTCTACCTTCTCCTCCTTTTTTTCCTCTTTTACTTCTTTGTTTGTTTCTATTTCTTTCATAGTTGAATTATATTTATATGTATTAAAATTATCTAAGTTCATATGTCGGCTATTATTGTAGTTTATGTTTTATTTAATTATGAAGGCTATTATGTTTATATTTTTTATAATATTTCAATACAAAGCTACTATTATTATCTTCCTAGCACAAATTTATTGTATTTAATTACAAAAGATACTATTTTAATTTTCCAAAACACCAATTTAGTGTTCTTGCTACAATTATATACATCTAAACACAAGAAAATGAAAAAAGAAAATAATCAAATGCATGCAAATGGAATAGTGTACCTTTTCATCCTTTTTCTCTTTGGTTGAGCCATAAGAAGAGTTCTTGATGCTCTTTTGATTTTCTCATTTGATTCCTTTATTGTATAGAATGTGGTCGCTTATAAAATTAGAATCATAATGGTAGGATTGAGATGGTCAGAGATCAAATGAATAGAATGAAGCTATGTTAATGGAAGATTAAATATACAAAATGGTGCAGTATATGGCTATGGAAGAAGTAGATATAAAATGCAGCAACATAATAATATCATGAAAATGGATGCCCAAATAGGATGAGAGGCCTCTCATTTATAGAATTTTCAAGAGGAAAATCAAGGTCCTAGATGTATTGGTTTATGAATGGCTAAGATTTATTGAATATTAGGGTTTGGATTAATGTTGTAATCATTTGATAAGTGTCCCATGAAGGGTAAAGGTGTAAAAGGTAGGTTTGACTTTTGCATCCTTTCACATGTGAAGATAAATGTGGGGTCTACTTGTCACATGATGGAAAGTTTAGATTGTGATCCATGTGAATGGATTCAATGGCTAAGATTAAGTGGACAAGGATTGAGGGATGAAATGGAATCAAATATTGGAGAAAAAATGATCAAAGCCTAAATCAATTAATTAAACAAGTATTAATTAGTTGATTTAGTTTGAATATTTTGAATGTAAGCTTGACTTAATTAAAGAAATGTTATTTTAATTAAGGTGGGGGATGAAGCTAAATGATTAATTGGTTGGAATAGGTTAAAGTCAAGTGTGGTTAGTTGTAAGCTTAGATTTAGGTGTCAATAATGTCTATTTAAAAAAATACCTCCTATTTTATTTATTTATGAGTTATTTTATTTTTGAACACAATTTTTTTTTAATTATAGTTTAAAAATTATAACTCTAACTCTTCCTCAAACATAAATCAACCTTTTTATTTTTTATTTATTTTGATTCTTATTATTTTTTATTTCACCTAAATCTTAAGTCAAAAGTTAATATCAAATGTAACTATGCTTTAAAAATTATAATAAAGATATATATTTATATATTTCTATTTTTAATTAATTGTTTTATTCATAAGAATAAAATATATTGTTTAAATTTTAACTTAATATTTTATTTTTAAAATTTTGAAAAAATAAATTTCAAATAAATTATTTACTACATTTAAAAAATAATTAAATAAAGAAAATAATTTCACTCGTCAGTCAATAAAAATAACTAATGGAGAGGAATATTCTCGCTAGGGATATATTTTGTATTACTAATTTAAATGATCTTGCGTTATAAGTTAGAGAGTGAAGTGTATTAGAGATTCCCAAGGATCATGGAGTGTAGAGTTCTCATATTCAAGGAGAAAGAAGGATATTAGATATGGATCACAAATGACCAAAGCAGTAAATAATTTATATAGAAGAATGGAAACGTATATCCATGGAACAAATAGGTGGAAAAGTAATTTAGAGGCCAAAAGACCTATCTATAACAACTGCCCTTGATAGAATTTTATTCCTCTTAAAAGAAACTTTGAATAGTTGAAAGTATAGACACTAATATCTCACCTTGGATAATTTCCTAGCATCACTTGTGTATTAATTCCTAACAAACATCTATTAATTAAAAAAAATCATCTAACCGTTAATTAATTCAATTTAATAAAAAATAAAATGAATAAAATGATTATTATTTTAAATATTTCATTATTCTTAAATAAATAAAATAAATAAATAATTCCACTTAATAATGGGTTGGATTGATAATGGTAACACCATGTGAGGAGTAATTATTCAAATTGATAACATTGTGTTTGGTTTCATTCATATTAATAGTGATGATGGATTAAATGTTTTGTTAATTTTGTCTTTGAAGTTATAGAATTGTCTTTGCGTATGACATATACAAAGGGAGTGAGACATTTGGATGGTAGGAAGAAAGGTGGTCCCCAGGGAAAGGAGAAAGTGGGGGTTAGAACCCCAAAACAATGTAAACGTCATGTCTCAAGTGAGGAAGCTATGATGAATTTGATAGAATTTATGAATAAAAGAATAATGAACCTTTCTCTTTGATAACATGGATCGTTAGGATTTGGGAGTTCTCAAATAATATGGACAAGCTTCCTAGTTCACTCAATAATGTGTAAGCTATTACTAAATATTGGTTATACATGGGGTAGATGGAATATCTTTGATGTTTCTTAATTGCTCTTCTATGCATCCATGCTTTCAATGGCTATCAAGTCCTACTTGGTTCATAATGATATTGGTGATGTGGTATATTAGGTAGTGGTTTCGCATAGTTTCTTCCTAGAAAACTTAATTGGGATTAAAAGATGTTAGATTTGTCTCCAACATATAATGGAGGATATTGCTATGAAGTTGAAGTTATCACTGCCAATATATTATATCCATATATTTTTTAAGAAATTTTTTATGATGGGGATGTGCAAGAAATTATGGAAAAGAAGGATTCAATCCCTTGTTGGTTTCCATATAATTATATATGTTAGTGTTATAGATTGTTCATTGTGGGGTGGTAGATATCTATGGCTTCAACCATTTTTTTGAGTTTTTGTTTAGGATATTAATATAGATTGATGTTATCAAATAGAATGGCCTAATATTTTATTGAACTATATGTTACTATAAGGATAGTTTTCTAGTGATATGGGGTTTCCCCAAGCATCATGGTTTATAGACCTAAACCAATATTTTTTATCAATAAATAAATAAATCTAAATAATATATATTTTTAAATTAATTTACTAAATTATTTATGCAATGTAGGTATTAGAGGAAATGGCCATGATAAGGAAGGTTGTTGGTGTAAATAGGTAATTATCCTAACTAGTTATTAGTGGGGTCCTTTTTACATATTAAGTCCATTTAGGTTCTAGGCATATTTAATTTGTTTAGATAAGATTTTATTTTTAACTTTTATTCAATATTACAGTCCTAGGTTATTTAATGATGGCTCATGTCATCTAATAATGACACTAGTCAATTATTTTTGGTACTTCATCACGCCTTGTCTATATAATAAATCCTATTGTACACTCTTGTAACATACTTCATCATCATATTTAATAGGTCTTAATATCAAAAAAGCTCATTTCTTGCATAATCTCTTGTAGAAGGTTTTCATTGTTTTTATAGGTGGTCTTGGGATAGAGCTAATTTTCAGCTCCTACATGGTATTAGAGCATGGCCAAGTTACAAATTCCTTCTTATATTTGATGGAGAGTTATTTCTAGTGAGAGATCTTGGTGGATTTTAGTAAGATTGAGTATGCTCTTCCCTTGCACCATATGGTAGTCTAGGGAATGAGAAAAACATGAAAAAATCACCAATTTCGGAGGATTCATCTTTGTGGGATTTTATTGCTAGTTAATTTTGGCACATGTTAGAGATAATATGATCTTACTATTGAGCTCAAGGCATCCGAGAAAGTCAATATTGGCTTTCATTTCATCAAAAAAGGATATTATTTACCCAAATCTACGAGGGTTTGGAGTTTGGAGGTGGTTACCAAATCTAGGTGGTAGCTGATTTTTTGGAGCAATTTGGGCCAAAATAAACCCTATCATTGCATCCCAAGGCCCAAAAACCCCAAGATCACCTATCACCTTAAGACCTCAATTTTTTTTCTCCCTATTGTAATTTTCCATATTGTATGGATATGTACAATCTATACGGTTTGTACATTATCATACTCGTCAACTCAATTGGTGGCTCGTAAGGAATATTCTCTAGTATGGTGGCATATCCACAAAATATTCTACACTATGTACAGTCAGCATCAAGTTTTGCGTACATGTTGGCATAATCACATGTCAGTGTTTGTACATGAAGGTATAAAGGTCAACAAATTTAAATGTAAATATTATTTTAATCACCATCAATTATTGTTTATTTGTTGGTCTTTGTGTAATTTCTCTTTTTTTACATTCGAGGTGTCTCATGTCTCGTGATCCCCCTTGATTGGCCTCTATGACCATTTTGTAAATGGGTACAGGCCCTTCCCAAATTTAATCTAATCAAAACAAATATTTAAAAACATGTAGTTTTTCAATGCATGGTTGATTTTCATCATGCCCACGATCACATTAATGACCTAGGGGACTATAAAGAGATGGCACATAGAGCTACCACATGCCTACACCACCCGAGCTCTCCACTTCCCCATCGCCCACCTGGTGGTAGGTTTTATTTTTCCCCAGAAAGTCATGTGATCACATTAGTGACCAAGAGTTTAGCCTTCCAGGGACTAATATTTCGCCCCTACATGCCTAGATTGAGCCTTTGTTTCTCAAAGCATAAATTTTTTCCTAGATATCAAAATTTAATAAATGAGATATCGACAAAAATCTAGTTTCCTATAGTTTGTAGTGGTGTAGACCATTTTTCTATTATTTTTTGCAAGTATATTTTATTTCCAACTAAAGGTTTTTTTTCCCTTTTGGACCTTCAAGCTCATAAATTTTCACTAGTTTATCTAAATTTTGTGATTCCAGTGGCAATTGAAAGGTATTCATGAGCTCTATCATTTGGTTTATTCACTTTTTCTATATTCAACCCTAGGTATTATTTATTGTGATTTTGGCATATTTTTATTCTAATTGATTGCTTAGAAATATTATCTCCTAGAGAAGTTTTATTTGTGAGGGGACTTCATTTTCAGTTATACTTGAGATTTTGTAATGACCTATCTGGTCTATAGTTTAAAAATTAAACTATCAACTAACTTTCAGCTAAATTGCAACTAACTTGTTTTCATTCTAGGGTTTGCAAATGATTTCAACTGATTAAATTTAAATTTTCAACTAACTTCTACATTTTCAATTTCAGCGGAAATGGTACAACTAACAGATTTCATCAACCGTTTCATAGAAGAGAAATAACTAAATAACTGTCAAATTAGTGTTTCCTAAGAGCAATAACTAAATAACTATCAAATTAGTGTTTCCTATTAAACAAATTAGTAATTTATTACTCTATAACTAACTTCATGAATTCAACATTTCAACTAAATGAAAAACTTGTGTGCATGTGCAAATAGATTCTATCTTTTTCAGCTAATACAAATATATTATTAGATAACATGGTGTGACTACTTCATCACATGTAGACATAGTTTAATAAATTATGACAATTTATACTAGCAGATGTGTTAACAAGTATCTAGACATTACTCAACTACTAACCAAACATATATAACTTCAATGAAGATATTTCTAGTAATTTTGAAGCCATAATTCAACAATTGAATAAATAATAAGAAATTTGATGAGAAGGTTATGTAAATTTTAAAAAATCATGATTTAAAGGGATCCTAGTCATTATTGAATAATTAATAAAAAATTTGATGAAAATTATATAAATTTAAAATAAAAAATTATATTGTAGAAAAGGGATCTAACAATACAATTAAATAAAATAACATCATTAATGAATATTTTATTTTGATTTAATTAAACCCACAATAAATACTTTAATTGATGATATTAGACTCTTATCTATGAATTTCTTAATAATTAAGAAGTTCTTACTCTTAGTAAAACTTATAAATTTATGTGTCTTTATACCACCCAACTTTTTTTGTGAATATTTATTTCTATCTTTATTATTAATATAGATATATGCCTATTCATCAAAAAAAATTGCACAAAAAATTAAGACTTATTCTATTAAAATAAACCCACTCAAAAAAGGTAGAGTATAAATTAAGATTATCATGCAAATATCTTACTACACTATAAACTCTCTTTTATCCTACCTCTTAATATCCTTATGTCTCTTTGATACAAAACACCTAATCCTTCAACAAAATTGACACCCTTTCACTACAAAGCTCTCCTATCAAGTAAAACATCAACACTCTAAATGTGTATGCATTACATTGAACATGTAACAAAAAACTTTCTAACACATTGAATTCTTTTTTAGATGACACTGAACAACATTTCTTCAACACCACAAAACAAAATAATTATTCTTGAGAAAATGAAGGATCTCCTACATCAATGCACTGTGCAAAAATTCACTGTATACTTCAGAGTAGAACACTATTGTGAATCTTAAATCTACCCTCATTCAGAATAAACAAATCTAAGATTCCTATGAAATAATAAATCATGTTTCAAAATGAAAACAAATTACAAGATAAACTAAAGCATATAAAACATGAAATAAATCCTATTTCATAGTGGATTGGTGCTTCTATGGAAAGAAGCGCTTTCCCAATCCTTTGCTAAGCTCCAATAATATATTGATGATCAATGATGATGGGAAAAATTAGTTCTCAAATTGAAGAGAGTAACCTTGCATGAGAGTTGTAGATCAAGTTGTGGAGGATTTGATGAAGGATGAAGCTTTCATTTATAGATTATTTTGATGAGAGAAATAGCCAAATGAATGAATGTGGGACAAAGATTTAGCCAATGAGATGGAGCCACTTGTCAACTTGTCATAGGTTGAGGAATGTGCAAGTTTTGGCCAATGTGCCCAAGAGAGGGAGATTCAAATTTGAATTTGTGAAATAAATGTTGAGTGGGGGACATGAAATAGAGAAGTTAATGCAATGTTGGAAGGGACAAGTCAACTTGTCTTAATTTTCAAACTTGAGGGAATATTCTATTTTTATGCCAAGTTGAAAAAAATTAAGGATTTTAATAAATCAATAAATTGATTTATTTGTGCAAGTGGGAAAAGCTAGAGGATGTGATGGGTGGTTAGGTTAGGTTAATCAGGATTAGGTTAGCATAAATGATGATTAGGGGATTTTGACTTATTTGACTTAAATATTTGGATTTATTTAAATCAAAAGGGATGGAATATGCATTTGAAGATTTAATTATATAAAGTTTGGTTTATTTACTTAAAAAGCTGATGTTTGATTTATTTAATTTTAAATGAATAACCTTAGGAATGAAATTAATGAGTTTAATTTACCTGATGAATGGATGAAGGTGAACTAATTTTACTTGATGAATGGACCTAATTAAATGCATGATGCATGATGCTAATTTTGCATGTCTACATTTTTCCCCTCTTTGAAGCAATGTACTTCCTGCATTGGTTCAAAGAATAAACTTGTCCTGATCAAAATTCAAAAACTTTCTATTTTTTCGGTTGCCCCAGTGGAAAGAAGTACACTAGTACATTGCCCCCTTGAGAGATCGAGCAAAAATATTTTATTTGAAGATCGATCTCGCAATAAAGAGGTTCAAATTGGATGGTTATGGATGATGATGTAAATGGGATAGTTTTTAAGATGCTTAGAATAACAGATCTATATTATCTTAAACAACTTAAATGATGATATGATGTGATATGCCATGATTATGCAAATGTATGATTTTATGAGATGCTTAGACTAACAGATCTATATTATGATGATGATTATGTATGTTAGATAATATGCATAATACTAATGGTTTGTGGATGCAGGATGGATGCACTAGTGATGATTAACTATTCATGACGTGATGTTAGTGCGGAAAAGAAGACATTAGATGATGACAAGAGGATCCAACAAGCCAACTTTATGAGAGATGATGATGAGAAATGATGATGATAGATTGATGTTTTCTTATCAAGGATTGGGATTTTAAAAAGGCTACTTACCTTATGTTTGATAACACACATAAGCACGATGCATCAAGGTATAAAGAACCAGGATGGTGTTGTACCTAGTGCAATGGAATTTTACTCGACAAATAGATAGGAGTATTCTTTTTCACACTTGACATATAGAAGCCTTGCTAGGACGTACCTAACAAAGCAAGTATTCGCCAAGTTATTTTACAAGAACATCCAACAAGCGCAATAGACAAAAGATAATGATCATTGCCCCATTCCTATCTCTCTAAATCCTTCGTTCGGATATCATCGAGAGGTCCTTGGAATGAGCGCAATAAGATAAATCAAAAGAAAAGATCAAGTATGCAAACAAACCAATGTTATTCATATCTCTAGCCAAAGGGATTTGTTTTGATAGGATAAGAATCCAAGTGATATCCAAAATGATGCCCATTGTCAGACCGATATATCCTAGGACATGCATTGTATAGGATGATGATGGGTTGATAAGTTGATTGATAGGCTATTGATATAAGGTTGACTGATATGTTTGAAAATGATCAAGAGTTTGATTTTGTTTTAAATGTTTGTTGTTTGCTTTTGATTTTACGATTCAAGCTTGCTTTTCCTGATAGTTCTGATTGTTTTTGTTTGTTTTGCCAAAGGATGAAGGTGATGATCAGTTTATTATGGATGATTGATTATCGCGAGTGAAAGCGAAATGGGACAGATGGATTTTTTCAAATATTTGGATGTTTTTGACTTTTTGGAATGTTTTGAGGCTGTTTTTGGTATTTTCAAGATTTTACAAATGTTTTGAATTTTTTTTTTAACGTTTTTGGATTTTTTGAGATTTTATAATTTTTTTTGGATTTTGATGTCTTGGGGGCTGATCAAAGATTAGCCTTTCCTACATTCAAGCTCAGAGACGACATAGTTCGAATTCCATGTTTTTGACCTTTTTTTATTTTGTGAATGTTTTTGGATTTTTGATATGTTTTGAATGTTTTGGATTTTTTGATGTTTTGGATGTTTTTGTATGTTTCGCATGATTTTGATGATTTGGATATGGACATGTGTGATGATATCAGTGCTCTATTTGGGGATTTTGTTGAAGACCAAGCTAAGGTTGACTGATCGAATCGATGGATTGATGATGATGATAACATTGTTGAGGGTACACAACAATGTAAGGATTTGATTGATCAGTATTGATGATGATAACATTTTTGAGGATGCACAATAATGCAAGGATAGTGTTAAGCAACACAGGGATTGGGATGGATATCTGAAGGTGATGATAGATTGATGATGATAACATTATTGAGGATACACAACAGTGCAAGGATAGTGTTAAGCAACACAAGGATATTCTGACATGATTTTTTGATTGGATTTGATTGATCATGATTGATGAAGCTTGATTTGGAAAAAAAATTGTTTGAATTATTTGATGTGCTGTTGACATGCAAATTAGATGTGACTAATATCGATTGTTCGGATTGATGTTCAGTGTTCGATGAAGCTTGATAAGGAACATATTCTTGTCAAAATATGCCATGGGTTAATGATTTGTATTTTGGATCACAAATGCTTTGACCAATTTGATTTCATGTTTGCCAATGTTCAGATCGCCACATAAGTTGGAGGATATAGATCAAGATTTATTCTTGAAGCAAGATGTGAATATCTGCCCCCAGTGTCTAGCAATGCATGGAATGTCATGGGTGGATTCTTGGATAAGTGTATGGATGGATGGATATGACAAGCATGCAAAGGATTCCAAAGATTACCTTGTGATAAGATAAGGTGTTTGAATGAAGGAATGCTTCATTGGATAATACTTCATGGTTTAGATAATGTTGGATAGGATAAAATCAATGAAAATGACCCATGTCAAGATGTATACCATAAGCAAGTGTAAAGTGTACCCCAAACTTTCATCAAGATCAAGATGACTCAGACTATGGATGCAGATATATGTGAATGGATTGGATAAATGGTTCATGGATGAAAGGATTTATTATGGATAAAACGGATGGAATGTTGGATTTATTATGGATGGGATAAGATGCTTTCACCTGAAATGGTGTGCATAGATGCTCAATTCTACACATGATGCCTGTTTGCCAGGTTTTCATCATGGTCTTGCCCAAAGCACCACACATGCGCTTTTCACCAGAGGATGATTTTTTTCTCTTTACTTTTTTCAATCATTTTTTTTATTTTTTGGTTTTCTAAAAGATTCATGCTGACCCACTTAGTGGCGTCGATGTAGATGCTTCTGTGATAATGTGCCATCGGTATCCTACCTAAAGAAGTTTATTTGCTAAGATATGTGCACTTGAATGCAACTTTTGGGATTCTTGATCTGCTTTATTGATATTGGGGTTAACTTTGTCTTTGTGCGTACATCGCGATAGAGTGCATTTTGAATCCTTATGATGAAGGGTCATTGACAATACATGGTCAATGTGAGAATTGGATATCACATGTGGAGGCATAGATGGAGTGTGTTTAGGGATAAGAGATGGATTGGTTGATAGTTTGGAATCTTTGACTCTCCAAACTTGGGAAGATGAGCAATGATGGGTGGATATGAAAGTTTGCATGGAATTAGGACCAACTTCTTGATACACTTTGTATGTTGCTCGAAAATATTGCTTTTGCTTTTGCGGACATCTTTGATGGATACTTTTCCCTTTTTATTTTTCCCCATAGTTTCTTTGACTGATGGAGTTTGATAGGGATGATTTTTCTTTGTATTCTTTGGGATCCATGTGTATTTGATTTTTCCTTCATTCTTCTCAACTTCTTTTACTTTGATAACTTTCTTCGTACTTTGATTCAATTCTTCCTTTTGATGTTGCTACCAATTCGTGGATGGGGTGATGGGTGGATGAAGATTCATGGCATGGCTAGTTGTAGTATTGGCAATGGTTTCACCATAAAGATTCTTCGTGCTCCCTATGTTGATGCTTGCATTAGATAAAGTTTCCCCTAGTATGGTGGTAGTAGTACCTTCATGCTTTAATTCTACTTGTTTTGAGAGCTCTTGTTTAGAATTCCCTCTCTAATAAACGACCACTCTAGATGATATTATTTCAATTTGTTGCTCTGTTGACTCTAGAATATCATGTTTTTTCTGACTTGTTTCCTTGAGCAGATAATGTTGGATATTTGCATACCTAATGTCCTCAGTCTGAATTTGGGATATATCTAATCTTGATGTTGATAACTCAGTTTGACTGTAGGAATTAATAGTCTGCTCTTTTTGTGTAACATAATCTTGTTCTAGATGAAGATCATCTATGTGTCCATCCACAGAAAGCATCTCATGGGTAGATGGAGGAGTATGTACATCTTGCATAGATAGGAGAGTGTCCATTAGATTATTGTAGTATCTTGGAGATACAAATTCTTGATCTTGAATGTTTTGGGAGTTGCTTTCATCATGCTTTGGATCAAGTTCTTAACAAGATTCAGTTTCAAAGGATGGATTGCTTACAAATGGTTCTTCGATATCTTCATTAGGCATGGGAAGTGGCTTAATATCTTCTTGATCTTTGAGTGGACTTGGATCAAGTGTCGAGTTGAAGATTCCTTCAATATCGGCAATCATGAGGTTGAAGGATGTCAATATGTCTTGGAAAGGACCATTGCTAGACTTTGGTGAAAGACATTGATCATACTTTGGAATAAATTCTTGAGATATTCCCTCTAACTCATAAGGCAATGTAGAGACATTTTCAACATGATCGTTGGTCGATGCCTCATTGGATGCGGCGAAAACATCTTTATTGATGGATAGATCTTGATCATTGTTTTCAACAATTGTGGTGGAGGGATTTCCAATGTCTTCAACCATAGGGTCAACTGACGTTGGCATTTCTTTGGTTGGATCATTGTTGGTTGGTGGACTTTGATCATGATTGAAAAGTGACTCTTGACATATGCTGATTTGATCATTGGATGAAGTAGAAATAGTTTGAAGTTTCTTAGTGATGGATTGATCTTGATCCTTGTTCTCAACAGTTGTGGTGGAGAGATTTCCAATGCTATCATTGTCCCCAATAGTGATTATCTTTTGATCAATCAGGTCTTGGATGAGTTTTTTGAGCCGAACATAATCTGATTTTTTGTGTCCCTTTATTCTATGATAATCACAAAGGTTCTTCTCATTATACCCTAGTGGTTTTATGTCCGGTTCTTGATAGTTCATGTAAATGGGGATTTTGATGAGATTTTCTTGTACTAACTGTTGCAGGACTGATTCGATTGGTCTCCCAAGTGGTGTGTATTTTTGCTTGTTCCTTTGAGAGATTTGCACTGTAAATTGACCTTGTGGTGATTGATTTTGGAGATGTGGTGATTGATCTTCGAGATGTGGTGATTTATCTTCAAGATGGGGTTGATCTTGATTTCCAACTCCTTGGCATTGGAAATATTGTTCTTGACACTATTGTGGACACAACTCACTGCTTTGATGACAAGGATTAACCAATGGATGGGTGTATTGATTTTGAGTGAAGATATCTCCTAGCTCAATAATTCAATTAGTTTGGCATGTGAAGCAAGTTGCTCTAGCAAAATTTGATCTTGATTTTGCATTTGATTCCCTTGATTCATTTGATTCCCTTGATTTGGCTTTTGTTGAAGCAGATTTGGAATGTGCCCTTGTGGTGTTTGAATGGGATCATGGAAAAATTGATCTTGGATAATGTTATGATTTGGGATGATGTTTAAATTTGGCATTATGGGTTGAAGTTGAACTTTTTTGGGAACCACATTTCCTTGATTTAGGTAACTTTGATTTTGCATGGTGTTACCTTGACTTGTTAACATCTTGTTTGGACTTTGAACAATATTTGTATGATTTGCGAACATATTTATCCCAAATTTTACCAAGTTTGGACTCAAAACATTCATGTTTTGTAAAGTTGTACTTGGTACATTCTCATTTGGCATGTAGGGATTTGATGGGATGATGTTGTTCATTTGAAGGCTCATGCATTGATTGTTCAGTTGATAGACTTGTAGGTTTGGATTTAGATCTACCATCGGGAAATGTGTTCCAATCTTTTGACTAGGCATACTCACATTTGTTGTATCATTGATGTTTGTAGGAGACAAAGATCTCATGTATGGATTGTATAAATGTAAGTGTTGATAATAAATTGGCGTTGTAAGGCTTTGATAGCTTAGTTGACTTGGATTACTCATGATGTATGGATCAATTTTATACTCCATGTTCCTCTTGCGTTTTGACCTTGTTGCAAAAGTGACCTCTAAGGTTCTTAGGACCAATGAGAAGATGAAGGATGAAGAGGGGAAATGATATGAGTGTTGAATGTTTAGGGACTTTAGATCAATGCTAGACTTAGGGTTTGATTTTTATTGGTTTGATTTGGTTAATGAACTTGTAAACCCTAAGATGTAAGATGTTATCTTAGGATGAACTTGTTCAAAGAATTTATGATTTAATTAGAGGTATGAGAAAGGATGCATTCCCATACTCCTAACTAAACAGGGTGATTTTTGGTTTGATGATTTACTGAACTCTATAATGATGTTCCCAAAGCTCTAAAGTTGTTTTTGGGATGGATTTTGATAAATGTTTGGAATTTGGACAAAGTGTTTGATTGGATCCTAAATGAACCAAAGAAGGAATTGTTTATGAGACCAAAATAGTGAAGAACATTCCTTTCTCTAAGAGTAATTCAAAATCAAAAGACCAATGTTTGCATGAAAACCATATGACCAAAAGATGCCAAGCACATGTGTGGGGTCCAATTGATTTAATCTTTTCTTAATGGATTATTTTTACCACAAACACACTCTTGGTTATATTTTGAGTCTTGATGTCTAATTTCTCAACTTTCCCCTTATCCTACAAAGTGTATTATGCGGAAACCAAGGAAATTTGAGGCAAGAGTTACCTATTGTTGACCTTAGTATGATAAAATTGAGATGAAATTCAAATGCTTAGAAGCCTCTAAGGATACGAATCCCAAGGGCAAGCAATAGCATGTGAATTTTTTCAAGGATATTTGCTTCTCCTAAAGGGTTTGAGATTTGATGCTCATGTTGAATGTTGGTTTTCCAATGTTTTCGATCAAAGCACTATGTTTTCAAACTGACTCACAAGCAATATAACATCCTAGCTCAATTGGTACATTTTTCTTGGTGGGCTTTCCTCATTCCCTTCATAGTAGAAGAGATGATTTTGCATGCAACCAAGGAGAGAGTATAAAGGTATGTTAAGAATGAAGTATTAACCTCTATACTTTAATCAAGATTGGATATGGCAAGTAACTTCTTGGAATCTAAGTTCCAATGCACCACTTTGATAAACTCGTTGGATGGACTAGTTGGTTACTAAAAAAAAGGGTTTTAGTTCAAACTTTTCATTCATGGAAATTGACCCATATGGCGAGAGTCCCCTTTCGGATCCATCTCATCAGATTCAATCGCGTGATATTGGCGTTTCTTCCAATACCCACATTTATATCCCAATTGAAAATACTCTTGGCTTTAAAGTGTTACCAGTTGAGTTGTTCCCTTGGGTGAGTACTTTTTCCCCAAGGCAGGCCCTCTAAGATAGACAAAAGCACGAGTAAACATATTCATAGTTCAATCAACCTTCGTTTAGAAACAAAGGGAGAACACATGCAATAAGTTTACTCACACTCACAAAGTGTTTTGTTCAATTTTTAAACCCAAAATGAAGCCTTCACGAAAACAAAGTTGCACTTGTTCTTTTTAGATCCCACAAAGCAGTTATTTCAATTTGTTTTAAAGCACCAAATGAAGTGTGAAGTTGCTTTGTTCAATTTGTTAACCTTAAACAAAATCTAGTCAATGTTGCCTAAAGTTCATTTTAACCCTTTCGCAATGAAAATTAAAATCATTTTGAAGTGTTTGTTTTAAATCGCAAAGAAAAAGTATGAGTTGATTTAAAATAGAAAACTAAGGTGTAAACAAAAGCCTTAAGCATTTAAAAATGCTTTGTTGATTTCAAGTTTTTAATGCCCAATTTCACTTTATCTCCAAGATTCTTCAAATATGACCTCTTGCAAACTCCTTGTACAAATGAAAATCCCTCCTATAAGATAGAAAAAGAGCATCATGTTAGGATTTTATTGTTTTATTCCAAACAATAAATTGATCTCACTTGCAAAAGATAATTATTTTTAAACTAATACATGACTCATCCATAAGAATCTTTATTTCCCACAATATTTTCACAACATTAAATCCTTTAGCTAAGTATTTGATCATATAACAAATACCAATACAATCTAAATTCAGACGATTTATGCAGTGATTAAATATATAGTCCATTAAAGATTTGGTTCCTTTGTCATGATGACATGTTTATTCTCATTGACTAAACCTGCAAAAACCATAAATGAGTTAGAAGTAGTAATAGATAGGAATAGCAATAATTGTAGGATTTGCGCAATTTGATGATCAAAACATTTAATAGCAATATTTCTCCTTTGATTAATACAACTTTAATGTCAAAATTTTAACTCTGGATTACAAAAAATGTAAAATTCCTTTTAATTAAGAACTTCTCAATTAAGCAGTGGAGAAGGAGACTGGTGCAAAGATGCAAAAAAAAAATGTCCAAATAGCTTGTTAGGACCAGATTGGAAATAGTCAAAGAAGATGCTAAAAACATCAGAAGCACCATATATGCTAAACAAGTCTCAGTATGTAGAAAAAGAAAATACAAATTTCCTATCCCAGTAAAAGTCATGGAAAGATCACTAAGGTTCAAGACATGGCCAGAAGTTATGGAATAAAAAAATATTTTTAGTATGTAGATTGAAGACTATACTTCACTTGTTTGGCTACTTTTAAGAGTCGTGTATATCTCATTCTTTAATATGCCCCAAGGGGTGAACTATAAAAATAACTTCAACACTATAGATTCCTTAGTGAGAAGCGTGCAGCTACTTACATTGCATCACTAGCACGAGCTTTGTGGTACTATCATCAAAAGCATGTGATTCACCATGACATAAAGCCAGAAAATTTGTTGGCCGGTCTTAAGGGTGAACTTAAGATTGCAGACTTTGGATGGTCTATGCACACCTTTCATAAAAGGAAAACTATGTGTGGAACCTTGGATTATTTACCCTAGAAGGATTTTCCAAGTTGAATTGAAGTTTCCTCCTATGCCAGTAGTCTCTGCTATAGGAAAAGACCCCATTTGTCAAATATTAGTGAAAGATTCTTCTCAGCGTCTACCTTTATAGAAACTTGCTCCACACACCGCATCAAATTCAAGATCATAATTAGCAGTTCTTTAAGAAACACAATGATGCAAACGGCTCTAACAAGTTGCATGCTAGTGTAGCAACATAGACAAGACACACATGTGATAGTCGTGTCCTACGCTTCAGTTTCTTATAGCCATGAGATGATAAATGCTGAGGTGACCACCATAAAAGTGCATTGAAATGGTGGCATTTACTCCTTTCATATGCTCATCACACAACAAATATTTTAGAGACAGGAACATATATATTTTGAAAAAACAACAGAGATCCCATCAATCTAATGTTGGAGGAATAAATGCAACTAGCAGGCATAAAAATGAAGGCAGCGACTAAACACTTCAAAAAAATTCAATTTTATGTAATTTTCCAGTGTACAACAGAAACAGCGAATAAATTATTTTGAAAATATTGGAGCAAATACATTTGGCAAGTGTAAAGCTCAATTCAACAAACTTTTTCAACATCCTCCCTACTGTGCACAAAAATATTTAAAGAGGCTCTTGAATCTCTTAAGCAAATGCAGCTATTGGGTGTAAAAAAAAAATTGAATTCCACAACTATTTTGCACAGCCTCCTTTCCTACGCGCAAATGAGAGGTGTGTAAAATGTGGAAGATTAGACGAGGCCTATGAACTGTTTGACAAACATCCTCAAAGAAATGTTGGGTGTAAGAAAATTTCAAAGCTAGGCGTAAAGAAGACAACGACCATAGATGTTTTCAAGCCAATGCTTTTAGCAGGTGAATAAGCATGGCACCTAAATTTTATTCAAGAAATTTTAAAGTTAACTCAATTGGAAAGCGTAAAGCCAATTTCTACAAATTTTACGCAGGCTCCTCCCTGGTGGATGTGTGCATGGAAGCATAGAGAAGTCACATGAATTGTTTAACAGAATGCCTCAGAGAAAATTTTAGCTTATAGAAATGCAATAATTTTGGGATATGCACAAAATTTGTTTTAAAAAGGTTGTAGAAATTTTCAAGAAAATGCTATTAGTAGGAATAAAGTCAAATTCCACAACCTTTGTGCAACTTACCACTACAATCTTTGATCTCACAGAGATGGGCAATGTGCAGGATTCTTCTCTATGACAAAGACTCCTTAATGGCTAGGATGGAGGCATATCTGAAACAAGCATATTGCCAATAAGCACAGATATTTTCTCTATGATAAAGACTTCTGTTTGCTCACAAAATTCTTTAGCTGCCTCATTTACCTTCATGCGCTATTCCCAACCATATTGCTCATGAATTTGTAGGCAGACATTAAAATTTGATAAAAAGTCATTCTAGACTGTAAATTCCTTACTGCTAATGAGATTGGAACACACTTTTCTGAACTTACCTAACATGTTTAAAAGTTAAAAACTACAAACAAGACATGGTGATAGAAAATGCGTGATGTGGCTTTCAATAAAAGAAATGATATTAGAAAACGCCAATTACTTATGGTATTTACTAATGCCAGCCTTTACAACAATATACCATTAGTTTGTATGAACAAAAGTGATAACCATATGCTTAATGATAAACGGTGGGTGCCAAAATGTGAATCTTAAATCTGCCCTCATTCAGAATAAACAAATCTAGAAGATTCCTATGAAATAATAAATCATGTTTCGAAATGCAAACAAATTACAAGATAAACTAAAGCATATAAAACATGAAATAAATCCTATTTCATAGTGGATTGGTGCTTCTATGGAAAGAAGCCCTTTCCCAATCCTTTGCTAAGCTCCAATAATATGTTGATGATCAATGATGATGGGAAAAATTAGCTCTCAATTTGAAGAGGGTAACCTTGCATGAGAGTTGTAGATCAAGTTGTGGAGGATTTGATGAAGGATGAAGCTTTCATTTATAGATTATTTTGATGAGAGAAATAGCCAAAAGGATGAATGTGGGACAATGATTTAGCCAATGAGATGGAGCCACTTTTCAACTTGTCATAGGTTGAGGAATGTGCAATTTTTGGCCAATGTGCCTAAGAGAGGGAGATTCAAATTTAAATTTGTGAAATAAATGTTGAGTGGGGGACATGAAATAGAGAAGTTAATGCAATGTTGGAAGGGACAAGTCAACTTGTCTTCATTTTCAAACTTGAGGGAATATTCAATTTTTATGCCAAGTTGAAAGAAACTAAGGATTTTCATAAATCAATAAATTTATTTATTTATGCAAGTGGGAAAAGCTAGAGGATGTGATGGGTGGTTAGGTTAGGTTAATCAAGATTAGGTTAGCTTAAATGATGATTAGGGGATTTTGACTTATTTGACTTAAATATTTGGATTTATTTAAATCAAAAAGGGATGGAATATGCATTTGGATATTTAACTAAATAAAGTTTGGTTTATTTAATTAAAAGATTGATGTTTGATTTATTTAATTTTAAATGAATAACCTTAGGAATGAAATTAATGAGTTTAATTTACTTCATGAATGGATGAAGTTGAACTAAGTTTACTTGATGAATGGACCCAATTAAATGCATAATGCATGATTCTAATTTTGCATGTCTACAACTATTATTTATATCTTCTAAACGTGTTCACATAACATCACAAAACTTTGATGTAAGATGCATCTTGTAGTCACAAGCCTATGTGTAAATTCCTATAGATATATCTTTCTTTGAGGTGAAATTTAGACTAAAACATCAACATATTGAACCAGTATATAAGTAGAACATTATTTTCCATACTATTGGTATCAATATCTTTCCAACCATAGAGCTTAGTCAACTCAATTCTTATTAATGGATGTAATAGATGTCGATATAGACCATAATGTCAACTTTTAAAAAAACATACAAATTAAGGTAATTCAAACCAAAATACTAGATCAATAGACAAACTGTAATGTATAACACTGATAAACATCCAAATTCCATTATAGACATCAATGACAACCTTCCAATTTCTAACAACCTTGTCCTTGTATGGCACCTGTTAATTGTATTTTTTGGCTAGTTGATTGCTTTCCATGTATATATAAGAGCAAGCTTGGGATGTGGACAACATTCCTTAAGTTGGCTTGCATGTTATGTATTGAGCTATCTTTAGTATTGCATTTTGAGGCAACCCCTTATTCATAATGTAGTTTCCTTCGGGAACATATGAATTGGCATAGGGCTTTCTGAATAACCTTTTGTGTCTCCTACTTTAAAGCAGATTTCTCACAGAAATGGAGTTATAAATTGCTTTAAATTTGGGGCATACATTGATACTTATATTTCTTTGTGTGATTCTTTCTTCTTGCAATGCATCCTTTTTCCTGGTGATGTCATTGGGTCTAATTTCCTCTAAGAGAGTGATATTTCTTTGACTTGTCCTCTCTTGGAGACATTCGGCATGATGTTCCCTAATAAGAGACCTTACATGAACTAAGAAAACTCCCATTGAATAAAAACCTTTAATTGCATGTTGTACATAAGATCAAAGTTTTATTTTATGGTATTCTTTTGATGTTATCAAAGGGATAGCTTTGATATGGTTAGTATGGTGAGAGATGACATAAAGGTATGACATTTTCACTAAGCCAC
Source organism: Sequoia sempervirens (assembly GCA_007258455.2). NCBI lineage: Eukaryota > Viridiplantae > Streptophyta > Pinopsida > Cupressales > Cupressaceae > Sequoia > Sequoia sempervirens. The sequence goes on along the minus strand of VDFB02046235.1, from coordinate 31,190 downwards.
CTTCCTAGAGGGATACTCACCTAGTGGATGGCCTGAGTTTGCACTACCCTGGAGTGAGTGCATGTGTAATTTATAGTGTACATCAAGTTCTACTTGTGAACATTTCATGGAAAAATAGCTAAGACCCGATCCATATAAAGTTGGATAGATTGTTGAGGCCTTATCCACACCTTTTTAATATTTTTGTTTCTATTTCTATTTTTCTTTATAAATTAGTCTTTGATATTGCATGTTTGTGTATCTTTTCTTATTGTTGCATATCATACACCTTATGTGTGTCCCTTTGTGCTTATGTTGGTTTGATGTAGGATCTTGGATCTTAGGGGCTTAATCACCCTCCTTGATCTTTGTCATTCTATACTATCCACATAGGTACACTTGGACCCCTCTTGTCTACTTTAGTGGAGTTTGAAGCAAGTCCCTCCTCTCACTAAAGTGGGGGCTAAATGTAGCATAGAAAAATGTATCTCATTTTCACACTTAATTTGGGAATAATTCATACTAAAATGAGCCTAATGTTGCCTTGATTTAGTTTTGAAATGTGTTTTACACATTCATATTGATTTTAGGGCCCTTCTAAATAAAATAGACTTAATGATGCCTTATTTAGGGTGTTGTAAAGTGTATCTTTACACTTTCACACTAATCTAAGGCTTTATTAATTAATTGAGGTTACTTTGAGGTTAATTGGCCCCTCTAATTCAAATCCAAATCTAATTAATTATAGATTCCATGTCATAAAAATTGACACTCTTAAATAATATTACACAACAATTAAATTTATGAGGTCTGTGTCCTATGTTAGTGACCTAGGACCCATTTCCCACCTGGAAAATGGCTCCTCACTAGGTCCTAGGATACCCTTTTCACATATCATTTCACAATCCCTGAAGTATGTCCTTGTTAAGTATGATAGGGGGTGATCGGGTACTCACTTAACCATAGGACCCCCCTTGGAATATGTTTTTGGTGGTATTTTGATTATTTCAAATCCTAGATCTGATGTCGGCTTGTGCTATTTGAATTTTGAGACTTAATCTTAAGTTATCTATAAATATAAGGTTATTTCACATAGTTTCATCTAAGATTTCAACTATTCAAGTCCTAATAGAAAATTTATGAGAACAAGAGTTCAAAAGGGCATTTGTAAGGCATTCAAGGGAAGATTATTCAAGTTTATTGCAGCAATCAAGATATCTATCATCATGTCAAATTCATGCATGTTGTTGAGCTAATGTGATGATGTGGCATTGGTGATCAACTTCAAGTGTTCAAAGATGTTATCTTATGTCAAGTTCATGGTCAATATCTACACTCATTAAGGCCATTTCATGCTAAGTTTAAGATTTGTAATCCAAGTTTCAACAAGGTTTGGTTAGTTGTTATATTACATGTTGTTCATTCATCATTCCTTTATGCAATGTTGCATTTCAAGGTTTAATTACCAAAATTGGGTTTAACCAAGGAAAACCACTATTCTCTAACAAAACAACATTTTTCTTCTCCTTTGATTTGTGATTGTAGGTTTGAGGTTGAAGATCCATTGGAGAGAAAAATTTATCAAAGTTGTCAAAGTTATCATCTTTCTTGCAAGATCACAAAAAATAAGCTACATAACTTATTTACAGGTTTCTAACTGTCTCCCGCTAGGATCTGGGACTACAAAAATTGAAGAACAAAACCAAAAAATTGTTTTTCTAGAATCCTAGATATGACCTATTCACCATAGGGCGAATGAGTCCTCAGTGAGGCTTGAAAAAGAACTTTTTGCATTATGTAGATTGCATTTGACCCTCTTAAAGCCTACATTTTGATTGCTATATTGGTTAGATTTTAGTCTTGATATTCATTGATGCATTATATATAACCTCATAAATTGAATGAAACAATACAAGTAAAAATAGGTGCATCAATTGTTAATCCATTTTGGTTAACCTTTTTTTTTGTTTTATTATGTAATTAAACTCTAGAGCTAGAGGACTTCATGAAGATGCTCTTGAATATATTGATTATGAAGTACTCTAGTACTTGTGAACCTTATTTTCTAAGTTATGGGCTAAGGATAACCCAACCATGAACCTATGAGATAGTTGATAGGAAGGAAATATACTATTATAGTGATCAATGTCTAAGTTATTATTAGGAATTAGTCAGTATTTACCTAGATCATGGAGGTGAAGATAGAGATGTACTTTGGTTACGATATGGTAGTTATTACACAAGTAGTTATCCTACAATACACATAGTAGTAATCAAAGCTAACCATTATATCAAGAGAATTTCCTAATAGTCATTTATATCATGGGAGTCACTAATGATAATTATTACTTCGGTTATGGAAAATAGACTTTGAAAATATTACAATGCTCACAAGGTGTTATTAGTCCAAAGGTACTTGGTCATTGGTGGAGAAACATGTCTTTGGTGGCATATAGGAAATTGAAGTTGGAGTCCATTGGGCTATAGTAGGTTTAGTACTTGTTAAAATCATTATGCTTATGACATACCATTGATGTTATTCTAGATGCACCAAATCCTCTTCCTAGTTTCTTAATGATGTAAGAGACCAAGGCAAAGGATAGACCCATGGTGTAGTACACAATGCACCAATATTTTTTTTCTATCTAGGATGCATTATGGATAGGTGTTATTCACCAATTTTGAATGTGTTAATCATCCTTTATGTATATTATGGTCACTCATTATGAAAATGGTCTTGAAATTTGTGTACCTTGTTACTGATGCCCTTGTAAGTGATGACATCAAGTAGCATGGGTTGGTTGATTTTTGTCACATGTATCAATGGATTGAGAATACGATGAGACCCACAATACAAAATTGAATATAGTGGCATTGCTTTTCCAAGGGATATCCACTTACAAGCTTACGTAATTGTGTATTAGGTATTGGGACGATGCATGCAGTTCATTGCATATATTCCCACTTTACTAGTTGTTCTCTATGTAAACATGTGATGTATGTGTGAATTATTCATATTGGATAAGTGTTATGTATGTTGGAGATGGTCATTATGGTATGTGTGATATGTGTATGAGTCGATCATTGTTACTTACAATGTGCATGTTGACCAATAACAATTGTACTTGTGTTGTGTGCATGATCCACTCACTATTGTACTTGTGATATGTGTATGACAAAATAAACACTATAATTATGGTGTGCATATGAGACAATTAGGATTATAATCATGATATGTATGAGCTAGTCACCTTGTATATATTTTATGTATGCTTCAGACAATCACTATGTATATGATGTGGGAATTATGGTATGATATGACCTTTGTGTATTTCTATGTGTTTGTACACTAATATTTTGTAATGTTTTGTATAGAATGAACACTTGATGGAAAATTATCAGTGGAAAATTATCATCATTTAATTATATTGGAAAAATTTATAACTTACGTTTAATGAATAGTCCTAGGTTAAAGGAAATATTATTGATCTTAAAGAAGAGTGGAGAATGGCGTCCCTCTAAAATTGGTGAGAGAACTACAAAGCCTTTGATTTCCCACAAGGGGATACATAGGCTAGGTCATCACAAATGAACCCCCAAGGTTCCGGGCTAGGTCTAAGGATGATGCTGATGTAAAGAGCTTAAAACCTTCATGTGTAAGCACATAAATAGGGAAATTGAGTTGAAGCCACCTTGATCAATAGAAAAGATATGAATTCACCTTGATCAATAGAAAAGATGAGAATATTATATAAATTTAAAATAAAAGTATTGTAGAAAAAGGATCCTAACCATACAATTAAATAAGAGAACAATATTATTAACAAATATTCGATTTTAGTTTCATTAACCCACAATAAATATTTTAATTGATGATACCAGACTCTTATCTAAAAGTTTCGTAATAACTAAGAATTTGAAATTCTTACTCTTACGAGAATTTGAGACATATTCTGTTACAATAAACCCACTCAAAAAAGGTAAAGAGTAGAAAACAAGATTATTATGCAGATCTCTTACTACATTGTAAACTCTCTTTTATCCTGTCTCTTAATATCCTTATCGTCTCTTTCATACAAAACACCTAATCTTTCAACAAAAGTTGCACCCTTTCACTACAAAGCTTTCCTATCAGGTAAAACGGTGATAAGATTTGTTTGAATGATAATTATTGTATAAAATAACACTACACAAAATACTTACACAATAAAACATTTTACTGCATTCAGGACATGCGAATTATAATTATAATAAAAAGTAAACTTTGGAATAGAATATCTCACTAAATGAAACGGTAATATGCCATGTTTTCGAACACCATATAGTGTGAATAAACTAAATAAATGCCTTTCCTCCGTGAAAATTATTCAAAATATGAATAAGAGCAGGTAAGCAAGTAATGAGTAAATGTTCTTTCTAACACCCTTCACTAATACATTTATCTATATCCCCACACAATAAATCTGCAGCTGTTGTACATAACAAATCATATAGATTTCTTATTTCAAGAAAATGCGCAGCCAAAAGAATGTGGTAGAATGTCGCCTGATTTTCATCCGCAGCAACAGCTTTTTCAATGAATTCTGTATCAAATATCTTCACTTCCTCTTCTGATATAGTGTTGGATTTTGCCTGAGCATGGAATTTACAAAACTCTAATACCATCTCCACCACTTTACCAGTTTTGATGTTATGATAGGGAATAGGAAACCTTAGAGGTTCCATTCCCCTGTATATGTCTATAAAATTCTTTACGAACTCTGATTCCATTGCAACCATTTTCTCCACTTCGAAATCTTCAAAGACTTCCTCATCCCTGAACAGCCTGAATGTCACTGTATTTGTTGCCATTTTAGTCCCCTTAAAATTGAGTACAGCTTTTTCAAATAATATACACGGTGGAACGACAACGCAATTTAACAATAAAATCGGAGTTAAAAGGCGAGAATTCCAAAAGAAATAGGAAATTGTATAATGAATTGAATATCGAACACTTAGTTTCCAATTTATACTGTCCCCTGTCCCAAATATTTAGGGGGTGCGACCTTCCAATTAATTTTGTTGTTGGAATTGAAGAAAATAAACGTGAAATTTAACAGGAACACAAGATTTCAAACTGCGGATTCAAGATAATCTTTCCCTTCGTGACTTGCTAGTTAATAATACGAGTTATTTTGTTTTGTTTTTTAATTTATTTTATTTTATTATATCGTTCACATTTTTTTTAAATATTATTTTATTTCTATTTATCATGAAGTCATAATTTTTCTAATCTGTTTTAATCTTGAATTAAATATTATATACGTTATTTTATTTTATTATATTATTTTCATTATTTTTATTTGAAGAATTTAACTTTTTATTTTTCAGAAGTCATAATAATTTTTACAATTCTTTGTTTTTTAAGTCTGGAATAAATATTATATATTCATATGTTACTTTATAAAAAAAAATTACTTTATAGTTATAGTTTTCTTTTTATAATAATGTTGTCTATGTTTTAGTTTTTATCTTTATGAGATTCCATTACCTAGATTCATTGTAGTGGGTCTGAAAGAACAACAAACGAGTCATAATTTTGACCAAAGCATGAAATTGGAAAACAAAGACCAGTTACAAAGAGAAAAAGGTAGCAACAACAATGGAAACTAGCTCAAAAAACAAGTCACCCTACAACAGCAAGGAAAACCAACACAAGCCATCAAATTAAAACACTGAAAAAAGATTGCAAACCCCATGTGACAACTCCAAATTTTCCAAAATCGAACACAAAATAAACCAAAGAAAAAAACAATCCCTTTCCACAATAACACCCACTTTACTAACAAACCCAAACTCCACCTGAATAGGAGATATAAAGGAGAAAGCTAGCAAGAAGAAGGAAAGCCTTCCAACACACCCACAAAACAAATCTCCGCCTCAATAGGAGAACCAAAAATAATGAGATGCAAAAGAGAAAATTGACCAAGAGAAAGGACAGGAACTGCTCCCTTAAGCACCACGTGGATCTAGATATATAAAAAAGGCAAGAATAACAACCCAGCCAAAAGTAACAGAACAGGGGCAACCCCTACCCACAAGATCATAACCTTTAAAGCCAACGTACTAACACACAAATGAACACCCCATGTGTTGTGGAGGAAAGCAAACACTCCAAGCACAGGTCAAAGGCCACAAAGGCACAAGAGAACTGCACAAAAACTGAAACCCGAGCAAGCTTGTCAAATAGAGCAGAGAAAAGGCCCTTCATAAAGACAAGAAGCAAGGCAACAACCAACCCCAGGCCAGAACCTCTAACACACGTATCCAAATCGATCGCAGCTCTTCCAATAAAGAGCTGAGGCATGAGAGGCACAACCCCAAGATCCGTCCTAGCGCAAGCAAAATCCATAATAACTAAGAAGAGGGAAAATATACCCTCGGCCACAAGTATAGGTAACAACGCTTGAGCCACTTCCAACAAGAATGGAGCAATAGCACGTTACTCAAATCATCCGGACGAATGGCCTCCCCAACGCTGAAGCAACTGCAACACACAACTTTACCACCAAGGATTGAACCCAAGAGAATAGACGAAAACCCAAGAATAGAGGCCAGTCATCCTCATCGACAGCATCGACAAACAGCAACAACTCCAAAAGCAGCAACTGCAACAACAACACCAAAGCTAGAGCCAAACACCAATGTAACCAGAAATAGGGTTAACGAGACAGAGGAAGCCAAATGTAGCAAACTACAAAAGGAAGCTGCAACCCATACGACGATAGCCTTCACCAAACAGAGGAACAAAAGCTTACAGTGGCCCAAACAGAGCACAACACAAGAAAATGCATCTGCTACATCTTTTGAGTCGTCGTCCTCATCACCATCTTCAGTAGCAGATTCAAAAGTTCCTTCCCTATTCGCATTCCTGCTCGGAGCTATGAAATTTTATTGAAATTTTATGAGGATAAGTTATCACAATTAGGGTTCTACCTAGTTAATAAAGACTTCCATGCACCATGTTCATACTAAACATATATAGATTGTCAAAATCAATCAGTTTATAAGATGGTTGTGACTGGTAATGTTGTAATACAAAAGGTAGAGATTTTGGATAATGTATTAGATTTTACCATTAAGCATAGATTTATTTTTTTCTTTAACGTGGGTGGCTGTGCAGTTTAGTTCTTCTCACAAAATTTATTTCAATTTCTGTATATGTTATTCTAATTTAAATATTAAGTGGCATAATGCTTGTGTTATATTACCATTTACTTGTAGTCCTAATTAATATTGTTCTCTCCAAACACCTTTTAGGGGTATAAATTTCTACCCTAAGCTTTTATTTAACTTTTTTTTAAAAGAAATATGATTAAAATCCATCAAATATAGATTTTTAAAATGTGTAAAACATAAAAACTCCCTTAAAAAGTCTTAGAATGAACTTATAAAATTTTGAGAATGTGATACCTACAAAAAATAAAAGTGTAAGAGTAGTAAATAGTTAAGAAGACTAAATATTTTGGATATAAATAAAGATATAGGGATACTTGAGATATTACTGTAACGAAATTGAATAAATTGGCCATGGTAAAATATCAAAAATAGAAGTTGCATAGGAAAATTTCTCAATGAATAGTAGTGCACGGTTCTTTTGTTAACAATGATTTTGGTGGACAAGAGTTCAAAGAAAGTACTTGGCTATTTTTTCTTTTATATTATCTATACATACAACCATCCATAAAATTGATTGGGTGGTGTGATATATGTTGCATGCAAGCCCATGTGCCCATTGTTAAATATGACTAGATTTTACCACCATCCATAAAATTGATTGGGTGGTGTGATATATGTTGCATGCAATCCCATGTGCCCATTGTTCAATATGACTAGATTTTACCACCATATGTTGTAGGCATGTGATAAAGGCATTGCATTTATTTTCAAAAATTTATTCCATCACCATATATGTAAGATATTTCAACTATGGGTGCATGAGATCGGAATTAGGAAATCAATGATAAAGCATAAATAATTATGAATATAAAATACTAAATTATATTTCATATAATAATAATTAAATTCTCCCATATTCAACATTCATCTTAGTAGTGAGTATAACAACTTGAAATATATGAAAACTTAAAGGTGCATAATTCATGGAATGATCAAGTCCAAAGATGTGTGTCAAATATTTTATTTTTATTTAAGGATTATCTATGTCCTTAAATGAGGATTATAATTAATATTTATAAAGGAAATATGCTTCAATGGATAAAGTACATTGAAAATACCATATTAAATATAATAGAGTTAAATAGAATGAATGATTCTCTAATTCAAATAATCTCCCGAATTCAATACAAAAATATCTTCTTGATGTCCTAGGTGTACTATTCTCAAGGATCTATAGATTTAGTTATGATATATTTCTATAAGAATCCAACCTAGTATATTCATTAATAATTTCAAAAGTCTAAGCTAAAAAACTTAAATTAGAATGCTCAATATTATCTTAAGGAAATAATGATCTCATGTTCCATGTAGTTGTAAGATTAATTTTATATCACATTATATGCCTTCTATATGTAGTATTTTGTTTAGCATTCGAAAGGTTTGAATGTCATGTAACCTTTCTAGAATTATTATACCTAGGAGACTAATGCAAACTAACCCCCTAAAATCAATGAATAAAAATATAAAAATTAATTCCCTGAACCTAGGGGTTGATTGATTGTTCTCCTATCTTGTTAGGGTTGTTATTAGTTGTTCAGAACCTTGAAGTGTAGTTGTTACTATATATGGACAATTAGTGTAAAATTAAGTCTGGTATTGGTGTTTTCATGCCAAAGAATTTTTTCTATAACATAGGTAGTGCTCAAGCTTGTGGAGAGTTGGTGGTATAGGAAATTGGAGCTAAAACCTATGTATCATCTTTCCTAAACTGTAAATAAAATGGTGTTTGTATATTATTATACTCACAATCTTACTGAATATTATTTTACTTTCTCTTTGCATTGTTGTACAGTTGATATTTTTTTTTTAATCAATCTATGTTGAGCTGAGGTGTTGCATTATTTTGGTATTTGAGCAAATTGTTCCTATGTTTGTGACATATTATGCTCTATGTTATTATTTTTCTCTATTTTCTCCATTATCTATATGGCTATCACTTTATTTTCTTCATGTTAATACATAGGGTTGCAAATTTTCAATATGTAGAGTTGATATAATGTTAAATATTGAAGTCAAGGTGTCCTAGAGTTTTTTCTTCTTTATTATTATTTGATTTGAAAAAATTGTAGATCTCAGAGAGAATTATCAGAGGAAATATATTTATTTAGCCATACTTTTCATGCATGGAGTTTGAGGATACTTTAAGGTGGGGACCATTTTCTCTTAATAGCATCATGTTTTGTAGATTGAAGAATTTGTTAACTTGAAGACTAAATTTGGGAATTTCTAGTAAAAAGATCATAGGTTGGAAGAGAAAAGACACATAAAAATTTGGGTATACGTTTCAAACTTTAGTTGATTTTTATGGAGTTTATTTTTGTTCCTTTGAGACACCTAAGATATTCAATAATTGTCCAAATAAATCTTGGTAAAAAGTTACTCCAATGGTTAGCATGGAAATTTTCACCATGAAGTTACTAAGGTGAGAAAGTAGAATCTTGGTAAGTCAACAGATAAGGAGGAGGAGAGTAAATAATCACTAATTTTATGGATTTGAATGGAGAGTGGATTTCTTTAGGTTCAAGTTGGATGGGTAATGTGATTTAAATTTAAGTGGATTTATTTGTAGCGATTTTTGCTTGAAAGATCAAAAGAACTTCATAGAAAATATTATTAAGGATCTAAATTCTTGTGCTAGGGTCATTGAAATTTATTGTGGTAATAGTAAATTTGAGGAGATAAAAAATGTTGGATTATATAGCTTACATGCATAGGAATTTATCTCCCCATATTAGAGAAATTAAAGATGAAGAACTTTATGTGCTTATAAATAATTCTTGTTGTGATGTTAGTTCTAATGAAGAAGAAGATGAAAACATTCATCTATATGAATGAATTTTAGATGTTTTCTTATCAAAATTTTGTTGGTCTTTCAATTGTTAAGTGCATATTCCTAAGTTGAGGTCATTTTATACTGTCCTATGGAGTATTAACTTGTAGATGCGATCTCTAAATTTTTATATTGTTAATGGATCATGCATCTAGAACAAAAGACAAGGAGTGCATTATAGCTTTATTTTAGGGTTGTGGATGTGGTTTTGGGTACATATATGTGGCTATATAAAAATATAAGAAAGAGGATAACCAAAGTGGAAGAAAAGATAAGGAAAAAGAAAATGGATAAGCTAACCAAGTACCAACTAAAGGTGCTACAACAACTATAGTTTGAGTTGGAAGATTTATGGTGCATGTAATACTAAGAAGATAAAGAAAATGAAAGATATAATAATGGAACTAAATAATTTTTCTAAAGTGGAAAAGAATTGTGAGGATAAATATTAATCTTATGATCAAGAGGTATATTCAAAGAGGAAAACCACAGAGGGAAGGATTAGCCAAGGATAATTTTTTTAGAAAAAGGAAATATTTAATCCCTTAGAGAGTTGGCAATAAAATTAGTGGATAGAAGACCTTTAAATGTGATTCTCCAAGAGTTTCAGAGAGAATAGATAGATGAATGAGATGAAGATGAAGAGATAGATGAGTTGGATGGTGTTTTTGATTTGTGTTACCCAAAATAAGGGGAAGGCATTGAAGACTACAATCAAAGAGAGAAGAGTTGGATGACTGTAATCAAGAGGAATGCAACTTATCACAAGAGTCCCAACATGTTCTAGTAGTGGATGTAGTCTACATTAAAGAGGAAGCTACAACAAAGATAGAGATCTTTGTGAGCCCCATATGTGATGATGATTTATTGGTTTTAGAGAATTGAAATTTTTAGAAACAATAAGAGGAATGTCTAGAGAATATATTTAGTGATGAAAAAAGAGTAGGATATCATCACTTTCCTAAGGAGGGAATGAGAATTATGTAGGGAGAGAGTAGAGATGTGTTGATTTATGGTATAAAGGATAATTTCCAAAAGGATTTTTCTTGTGAACCACATCATTTTTGGGATAGGAAATGAATTCCACCTCACAAAATATAAAATGGAAATAATTCCTAAATGGAATAATGCAAAGAAGGAGGATGCACTTATGAGAAATTTTTATTTCCTTAACATTATTTTTGTTTTTTAATGATTTGTGTGTAGGTACAATAGGATTTGGTATGAGTGATGCAAAGACCAATGCTAGTTTTTTGTGGAGGACTACTAAGCCTTCGACGAGTTGTGAAAATAGGAACCAAACCAATTTATAGAGGAGAATGATCTTTATACACACAAACGACTAGAAAATAAAAAATAAAAATATAATGATTTGTAAATAAATATAATTTGGTGGAAGGGAACACCATGGCTTGGTTATTCAACCCAAAAAGGATGGTTCTACCATCTATTCCATAATAGCTATTGTGAAGGTAGATACACCAAAATGGAGTTTTTCTTAGGAAAGCCATTATATGACAACCAATTTCCACTCTATCTTATTTGCAAGATCAAGATCAAAAGTGAATTGGAAAAGGATTGAAGACTTAATTTCTCATTCAAGTATTCAAGTCCTACATGTAAACAAATAATTAGAAAGTGTAATTTAACACTGATAGTGAAATTTTTGATACTAAGTTGAGGGGTGGAGAGCCTATAGATAGGGACCAATAGAGATCTAAATTTTTTTAATCTCTATATTTGTAGGTCTAAGGCATCAACACCCATGTCTAGTGATTCCAAGCTCATATTTATATGCTAGGTTCCTCTATGTCTGAACTCTACTCTTTTGAACTATTTTTTGGTTTTTAGCTCTATGTTTTCTTTGAAATCATAATAGTTCATTTCATTTTAATAATTAAACTAGGTGAATATTTACTCTATCAAATTAGATCTATTAATCAACATCAAATTATACCATCAAATCAGACACATTTTCAAAAAGGACTAAAACCCTAATCCACCACTCTAACTCTTTCATTGAGGTTAGTAGCCAGGTTAGTGTTTTCAATCAATTTTAGAGAAATTTTTATTGTGATATAGGACAAGTTGTGGTTTAGACCTTAGTTCCCTTTCTTTTATATCACATATATTTCATCAATTTACATCATCCACTAAATAGAAAATATATGCTTTCAAATTATAAAGAATTGACTATATCAACATCACATCATCCTTGGGCATGTTAGCGAATTAATTAAAAATGATGTCAAAGTACTACATAAAAGAGATTGAGTTGGATCCTTTATCGATCCCCTGCATTATTTACCATGATTTACCATTATGGAAAATTAACTTCTCTAAGCAATCTTTTCACAAGCCTTTTTATTCTTAGCTCTAGTTTTATTCTTGACATTTCTATATAACCTTTTTTATTGTTTGGTTGTTTGTGAATTTTTCCATGGGATTCAAGCTAGTACAAGATGAAATTCTAGTTGTGAATTATGGAAATAGGATAAGGAGGTGTGGCCTATTATTCAACATGGGAAGATAGGCTTGTTCATGGAGGGCATGACCCTAAGTTGTCCATGGAGTTCGACAACTCCTAGAAGGATGGCACCATCACCATTAGTGGGAACTCCTTCACTATGAATGTGGAGTTGATCATGGTGGTAAAGGGGATTTTGTTGGATGGTTCTTGGATTCCTTGCAAGCATCAACAAAACTACTAGAAAGATATGGAGAGATTTTTGAAAGATGGGGAAAAGGTGAAAAAACTTCAAAATGGATACAATAGGGCCAACCTCCCTGGGGTGTGGAGAAAAATTGTTAAGGTGCTAATGAGGTATGTTACACTTGATGGTCACTTCTATCATTTTCGTGCCCATCTTTCTCCCATTCTCAACCATTTTTTTTATAATTGCAAAATGAATTTTCCTTTATGGATCTTTTCTTCACTTGAACACTCCATTAAGAATATCTTGGGTAAGGGTATAAATCTCCCCATTCACCAGGGTTTAATCCTTTGTCTTTTCCAACACTGGGTTATTTTGTTACCCTCCCTGACCATCACCAAAAGTAACATTTTGGTCATTTGTAACCCCATTGATCCCACTAAGGGCACCAATCCCACTCTCACCCTAGATGAGACCCCACCCACCACTTGCCACATCACCCAAGCCTAGGGGAAAACCCTTACTAATGATGAAACCCCTCTCAAACCCATTAAAAATGTATCCTTCCTTACAGCTATGCATATTTCCACATCTAGCACTGATAACTCATATAACTCAAATGACGAGTCTTGGAACCCTACCCTTGGAAATTCTCCTATGCACTCCCCTATTCATGCTAAGGTGTTTGATGTCCCCAACACCCATGTCCCAGATTTAACCCTCCTAGTCCTCATAAATATCCTAAACTTTAAGTTAATCTAGATCAGACCTAGTGATAACTTTAAGAAATCCCCCTCAAAAAAATATAAAATCCTAGTGAATCTTCCATTTTTTGGGAAAGAATATTAATTTTTATAGGTGAATCTTTTATTTTTTGAAAAAATTATTAATTTTACTGGCAATTTTTGTTACATCATTAATTTTTTGTAGAAAATACTATGAATCTTGGAAAATAATAAGAAAATACATTAATTATGATGGTTAATCTTTCCAACCTAAAAATAATAATTCTTAATAAAAAAGTAGTGGCCCAAGGGTGGAAATTATCAATGGGTTTAAGGGGTAGAATATAGTATTACTTGTCTCACTGATTTGAAATATAATCTAAAGACTCCCATTGTATTTCTTGAGATAATATGTACCGGTGATTTGTAATGCTTATGGGACCTAAAAAAAATTGGATCATTGATCTTAGAAGATCAATGATCCAAAAGTTATTTTAGGCCCCATAAGCATTATAGATCACTTGTACACCTAACCTCACAAAACACAACTAGGACCTTTAGATTATATTGTAAATCAATTGGAAATGAAATATTTGAAATATGGCCCTAAATCAACTAATAGTTATGATATACTATTTGTGAATTAATATAGATTTCTACTATAAGATATAAAATATAGGTGAATCTAACCTAATCATGTATCAAATATTGTGGAAATTTTTTTATTTTAAAAGTCTAATGAAATAAATACTTTCCAATTTAAATAAGAATAAAATAAAATTTTGTAAAATATGGTGATTCAAGTCACATTACAACTCAAACTATTAGCCAATTTTTAACTTCCAAATTTTAACTATTAGCCAATTGGTGACTATAGGCCACTAACAAAATCACTAATAGGACCTCTACTAATCCCAATATGGGTAATGTTAATTTTGCTTTCTATGATACTCTCTAGAATAAAATAAATGAGATTTCAGTGATTGTTAATGTCGAGAATGACATCCTCAAGTGGCTTCTAGGTTATCTTATTACTGCCAAAGAGAAAATATAGGTGCTTGACCAACAAGCTTTGTGCTTGGGTGAGGTTGAGGATAGTGGGCATTGGGATATGATTTCCTCCCTTTCTAAGTTATTTGATCATTGGTCCAATTGGGACAAGGAGGTGGATGAGATCAAGGCTATTGTGGGTGTGAAGGAGGAGAAATTGAAATTCAAGCACGAGATTGGTACTATTCACATCAACCACAACAAAACCATGTAGTTTCTCTAAGAGATTACTGATTATAGCAAGAAGACTATGAATATTACCACTATGAACATCTAGGTTTTTAATAAGAATTTAGGAATATTCATGATAAAAGGGTGGTAGAGGGTGATATTGATGATAGCCACATGCAAAAAATTGGCAAGGTGGTGGGTAGTGTGGCTCAGGACAACCATGGAGACCTAAGCTATCTAAAAGGGACCCTTCTCATTCAAGGAGAAAATACACTTCTTGGCCAAGGATTGGTAGGTAATTAGTGGTCTCAGGCTTTTGGGAGTGAAACAATGGAAATAGGTGTTCTACCTTTTTGGGAGGTGGAACACAAACTAGGTGTTTAGGGACCTAGACCTATTTCCCTCAAGTTTCACTCAAGGAAATCCTAGATATCTCAATACAATGTAGAATGGGAGAAAGAGATATGACAATAGGGTGCCTTAGGGTGTGATTAAATACTAAAAGAGGGTTCACCACCAAGCTAGGGCTTGGAAAGACAAGAGACAAATGAATCATGCAAAGTATTATGCAAGACCCAACTAAATGACCTAGGAAATGAAACTAAAATACTGAATGATAAACTGAGAATGAACAGAGGTGCACCTGGAAGAGTGAGGAGGAAAAAACAAGCTCCAAAACCCCAAAAAAATGTTATTTAATTCTCATTAGGACTCATACACCAATCTAGGTGATTTAGTCCCAAACTAGGCTTTCTAAGCCAAAACTAGAATCTAGTAGTGTATGATCTAAAACAACTAAAATCTAGAAAATATGCTATATTGGGACTCATACACCACAACTGGAGTATCACTCCCACTCAGATTTTTCAAAGGGTTAAGCCTAATTCTGCTCTCCTAGTTCTATTATTTCTTCCACATTTCATTTCCAGATCTGAAACCCTGATTTGCAACTTGTAGGTGACTTTTCATGAAGATTGCAACCTTGTGATAACTTGATGACTTTATTTAATCTTACAACCTAATATTCAAAGGATATTCAAGCCTCAAGACACCTAGATCTTCAATTACACATGTAGAGAGAGTAAAACTTGTTGAATTGTTAGTAAATGGGGGTTTGCATTGGTCAAACCCCTTTTTAGATAATTAAACCAAATGATGAGATAATGAAATAAGGACATGAAACATGAAACATGAAACATGAAATATGAGTAATGATACCTTGAATGATGTCTTGTAAATCAAAAATCTAACATAAAGTGTCCATGAAGGATGTGAATCTAGATATTGAAATAAGTGTAGAACAATGCTTAATCATGGATCTTCAATGCAACATCACAACACTAGCTCAACAGCATGCTTGATGCTTAATAACCTTGGAATGATGATGGATCTTGAATTGTTGTAACAATTGATGAAGAAATTTACCTTTGAATGTCTTATATGTGCTCTTGTAAAATCTCTTGATGCTCTTGTGAAGTCTTTCAATCATAAAATTGCTACTAGGAATGATCTCTTGAAAGTTTTAGGTGAAAATGAGTGAAATAACCTTGCATTTATAATTGTTTATGTCAACTTGCGCAAAATTACAACACTACAAGCTAACATCAAATATAGGAGGATAAAATCCCACCAAGAATTTGAATTAAATTTGATTTTGGGTCACATGGGACTCATACGCCACAAGTGGCGTATGAGTCCCATTAGGCTTAACTATGGGACATATTTTTCAAAACTGCTTAGAATGATGTAAAATCCAAATTGGGGCCCTAAAACCTAGGTGGAACACATACACCCAAGGTGGTGTATGAGTCCCAGATCACTAAATCTAGGCCACACAACCTAAAAACACCTAAATTATTATTGGATGTTGGTTTATGTCAAGATTATCCTCAGAAATATGTATAAAACAGGGCTTGTGGATGCAAAATAAGGCCAATTAAAGCATAAAGAAGCCCAATTATTTAATAAAACCCTAGAAAAGTGTGAAGTGTGTTACAACACTTAACAACACTCTAAATAAGGCACTAAAAATCTCATTTAGTTTACAAGGATGCTAAACTTAATGTGAAGGTGCAAGAAAATACACCTTTACAACACTAAATTAAGGAAAAATTAGGTCTATTTAGCTTAAAAGGGCCCTAAATCCAATGTGAATGTAGAAAAAACATTAAAACACTATATAAAGGTGATATTAGATCCATTTTAATGTTAACCATTCCCATATTAAGTGAAATTGTACCATCTCCAAGAAGTGAGTACAATTTTTGTTGTTATATCTAGCCCCCACTTTAGTGGAAGATGGCCTTGCTTCAAACTCACACTAAAGTAGAGATTCAAGAGGCTTCCCCATGTACCAATGCGGATGGTCTAGGATAGCAAGGATCAAAGGAGGTGGTCAAGCCCCTAGGATCTAAGATCCTATGTTAAACTGACATAAGCACAAAATGACACGCACAAGGTGTATAATATGCAACATCAAGATATGCAAACATGCAATGTCAATTACTAAAAGAAGAAAGAAAAAAAAGGAAAAAGAAAAAATTAAAAAAGAGGTGGATCAAGCCTTGACCATTTGTCCAACACGTTGTGGATCAGATCTAATCTATTTGTCCAAAAATGCATGCTCACTCTAAGGAAATGGAACATCAGGCTATCTATTGGGTGAGTATCCAAGGGTGGCTCAATGAGAAATTCATGCCTTTGCATTAGCTTCTCACCATATAGTGATAAATTCATGCCCATATTTAGGCTTCTCATCATACATTAACCATACCAAAGCTATATCTCTTGATAAATTTGACAAGGTGCCACATAATAATGAACTTCGAGCTTCATGAGGCAAGCAAAGATTCATATGCTTGAAACTCATGAACAAAAAAGATGGAACCAGAGGCATGCAAAGTGTATTATGAAAGGTGGCCATATAACAGTTATTGTAAATATGAAATAATGTAAGGTACATTCAAAGGGATTTTTCTTAGTTCATGTAAGGTCTCTTCTTAGGGAACACTGTTCCTAATGTCTCCAAGAGAGGAGAGATAAAATAAATTTCACGCTCTCAAAGGAATCAAACCCAATGACAGCACCAAGAAAAGGACACATCACTAGAGTAAATAAAACCATGTATTGAAACATCGAGTGTTGATGTATGCCCCCACTTTAAAGCAGTTTCTAACTCCATTACTGTGAGAAATTTCTTTATAGTAGAAGAAGACATGAGAGCTTACTCGAAAGGCCCTATGCCAAGTCATATGTTTCCAATAAGCTATGTCATGAAAAGGGGAGAGATTTCCCCCAAAATTTATAACTCAGTGCATCATATGTGAGCCAACTTAAGGCATTTCATTCATATCCCAATATTACTCTTATATGTACATGAAAGGTGGTAAACTAGCCAAAAGATTCAACAACAAGGCTACCTAACTCCTTTCCCCCACTTAGTGTAGGACAAGGATGAGCCAAATAGGATGAAAATAAGTTTCAATTAGAGGAACTAGGTGCTTCAACACAAGGAAGAGCACCATAGTCCCTAATATGTTGGTTTTTGTTACTTAAAGTCTTGCATTCATTAGTAGAATGACCATGAACTCTATGATATACACAAAATGAATTCTTGTAGTACAATTTCTTTTGTGTTCTTGGAAGGAGAGATATCAAATTATCTTGGAGGTGTTTCGATAAGATACTCTCTTGATAAATAGAAGAAGGTGTTGATTTATTTTGCGACAAAAATATTTCTTTCTTAGTACAAGATGTCATACTTACATAAGACTCTTTAGATTGTGAGATCTTTTTTTCTTCTTTAAAGGAAGGTGTAAATTCTAATGTAATCCAATCATTAGTGTTTTGTGTGATGAAATTGATATTAAGTGAAGATTTCTCTATTTCTTTTGATTCTTTCAAAGGATAATACTAAAGACCACTAGTGTTGATCAATTCAGGATGCACTAATGTTAAAGTCAACTTAGAAGAATCTTTTGTAATAGTGTTGAGATTAAGTGAAGGATTTTTTGTGTTTCCAATGGAAAATAACCAAGACCACTAGTCATTTCTTACGTGTGAGGCTCTTTAAGGACACAAATAACTTGTTCTCTAGTACCACATCCTTTTCCACTATAAACAAGTTGTTTCATCATTTCATAACCTTTTCCATAAAAAAATTTCATCTCTTTTGGATTTGGTGGTTGCTCATAATTAAGTTTAGCAAATTTTGTTGTGTAATTTGTTGTATTTTTTCTAAAGTGGTTAAGGAGGATGCTTTCGAAGGGTCTTCCAAATTTTTTGTTGACATTATTACTTTATTTTTCCTTTTTAAAGTCTTTGTTTATGATCTCATATTCGCCCATGAATGATGTGAAATATAAGGAACCCTAATCATTTTCTAATAGTTTTGTGACTTCCTCAATATTTTTTTCTTTGTCTTTCTATTGCATGGATTTTACTTGTGTAGTTGGTGTCAATGTTTCCAAAGGATTTTCCTGATCTTTATCAATGTTCAAAGAACTCTTTAGTTTAGGGTCAGCTTCAAGTGTGTACACTTTGTTGTTGTAGACATATTTCATTTTACAATGAAGAGTAGAAGGCACCCCATTCATTGCATGAATCCACGATCTGCCTAAAAATAGGTTGTATGAAAGATCATGAGGCATAACATGGATTGGTGTTTCTAGTGTGTCCTTTCCAACTATAATAGGAAAAGTGATCACACAAAGCTATTTTTTTTCCTACATTGTTGAATCCATGAATAGATAAAGAATCAGGTTGAATTTTTTATTTATCCACACCAAGCCTATCTAAAAGGTTTACGCTACACACATTAAGAGTGAAGCCATTGTCAAAAATGGTTCACATTATGCATGTTCTATTGTATCTAGCTATTATCACAAGAGCATCATTTTGTTTTTGCACTTCCAAAGGAGAGAGTTCATGTTGGTGGAAAACAATGTCAACATTCATTTCTTGAATTAGGGTTGTTATGCTATTCGATTACATATTAGAAGGGATAGGAACTTGTTGTAAATAATTTGTAATCATGCTATGATAATGAGGGGAGGCTTGAATAAAGTCCCATAATGATATCTTAGCAGGAGTATTCTTTAGTTGTTCAACAAGATTGTACTCATTTTTGCTTTGTAAAGGTAAACAAGGAGGACCGAGCAAGATAGTATTAGGCAATGGGAGGGATGTTGAAGGTGTTTATCTTTGTTGTGTATTGGGTATGTGCAGGATCTTGATGGGCCAAAAAGTGGCAATATGATGGGTATGTGTAGGTTATCTGGCTGACAACTTTTGTTTACCCAAAATTGATGAAATGAAAAGGGTTTTGAAAGGAGATTCTCAGCTTTACATCAATATAAATTATTTTTTAATTTTAATTTAATAAATAATTATTATTCATTTTCTATTTGAATTACGACTAAAGTCCTAATTGATAGGCTGAGTGAAAAAAAATCTATAGCTTTTAAATGGTATCACAATTTTTGAATCTGAAACATGTGTCACATTCTATGCTTCACATACTATAGGATTAAAAAAAAAAAAAATCATGAAGTTTTTTCCAAGTTAAGGTGGTTAGACATGAGTTTTTATATTTTTTAAAATTTGTAATAAAAAAATCATAATGAATTATTTAGTTGGAAAAAAATTACAAAAAATATGCATCAATCTGGACATGAGTCCTCTACTTATATCTAAAATCTTATAAAAAAATATTATCATTTTATTGTGGTTAGGGTGGTCATACAAGTTCCTACATTTTTTTTTCTTGCAATTTAAGTACTACTGCATTGAAATTTCAAATTTTCATCAAATAGATTATTTCTTTTTTTAAATAAACCTAGTAGTTTAGAAACTACATTCAATTTGCTACAAATTTTGTTCTTACATATTTTTCAAATAATATAGATAACTTATTCAAATTTTTACGTCAAGTTTCCTAACTTTGATTATTTTTAACTTTTTTCCACTTAAGGGTCAGTTTTTTCCATGATGATCCTGCATATACCCTATTGTTTCTAGTGTTACATGTATGAGCAATGGTATTATAACTCAATTGCTACAAAAAAAAATTCTTACGTGGTCAAAGGATAAGTTTAGGTTTATTTTGAATTTGAAATCATTGTGAGGGTGGGTAGAGAATTAGAGGATTGTTAGGATGTCCCACAGGATATGTAGGAGGTCAATTAATCAAGGGAGGTCTAATGGAAACTTGTGCATTCATAACCTCAATGGTCTCAGTTTGATGTTTTTCTAATGAAAGGGAATCTAGTGTCATCTTTTCACCATAATCTAAGGAAGCCGAAATGTCATCATTTTCTTGCACCATTATATCCTCCTTAGTAGGAGAGATTTTAGGAGAACTGTACAAACTAGATGTTCATGACATTCAAAGGTTGTTTCTTCTAAAATGATTTCATCGCAAGTAGGGGAGTTACCAATGGTTGGATTTTCTTGTTCAATAAGGTTTTCCCTATAGGAAAAGGGGAAATTAAGATTCTCATGTCTTTCATCAATTACATTTTCTAACATCAAAGTATCTTCTTCACAACTAGGAGAAGAACAAATTTGATTGTCATTATTGTCCATACTTTCATTCCTTTGTCCCATAATTTCTTCTAAAATAGGAGAGGAAACATAAAGTGGGTTTTCATAGATCTTAAAGTTTTGATCATCCAACACCAAAATATCTTCCTCGCTTATTCTTTCATCCTCTCACAAATTATCACAAGAGGGGAAGATGTTGGGAGATGAATGTAGACTAGTTGAAGTTTCAATGGTCTCTTATTGTGTTATGTGATCATCATGATTACCTATGATTGTGTCCTCTTGTTCAGAAATATCTTTCCTAATAAGAGAGGTAGGAAGACAGAAACAACTAGGACTCTCAAAAATCTCATTGATTGGTTAGACTTCTAACAACAAAATATCTTCTTCACAAATAGGAGAGATGTTAGGAGAAGAACAAATATGATTGATATGATTGCCCAATATTTTATTCTCTTGTGCTAAATCCTTCTCATCAAGAGGGCTTATCTTTTTTCCTTAGCATGCCTAGATAGGTAAGATACTAACATTGTTTAACAAAGAATGAAATGTACTTCTAACCATATTATGCAATGCTTCAATAATATAAATAATGTACATCCAAAGATGAAAAGTACTTTTATCCCATGTATGAAAAACTTTAAGAATGCAAACAATGTGTATCCAAAAATGAAAAGCACTTTTATGAAACTTATTCAAAGCTTTATGAATGTAAACATTGTGTATGCAAAAGTGAAAAGTACTTTTATCCATATCATGCAAAGTTTCAAAAATGTGAACATTTTATGATCTAATGATATTTTTAATTGAAACTATGTCAAAAATGACTACCCTAAATTGATTTTTTTGACCTAGATGCATAAAACAGAAGTTCTTGAAAATTTCTAGACTGATACTATATGTTACCAGCAAGCTTAAGAAATGCAAAAACAAGGTTTTTAGTGTTGTAAAAGGAAATTTTAGGACTAATCGAGGAATAAATTGCCTAGAGGGGCATACGAGTGCCATTCAAGGTTTTTCAAGGGTCTAAATTTTGAATAAAAGTCACTACATAAACCTAAAAATTGGGAAAAACCACCTCTACTAGGACTAAATCAACTAGAGGGGTGTATGAGTCTCATTTTAGGTTTTTTGCACCAAAATCAACAAATTCTTATTTAAAGCCAATACTTTTAGTTTGTATTATTTCCAAACTATGTTCCATTATATTTTTAAGAGGAAATTCAATTATGCCATCATCTACTATTGAGAATCCTAATTTTTTTCTTCCCAGCTCCCTATGTAGCCTTTTTCCAACATAGCGATACATGTTCAAAATTATCATGAGCCATTAAATGGGAACAACACCATTTTTCTAATGTAGGAGGTTAATTTTCCATCATGTGATGATCATGTTCCTTTAGTTCCATCTCAAGCTCCTCATATTCCATCATGTGAGGAATTTTCCTTAGACTTATGCCCTACTTCTTCTCTAGTGCCATCAAATCTATAGCTCCAAACTTATTCATTCTCTTCCTATGCTAACATGTATGCTCCTCCTTCATCATGTGAGTTTCCTTCACCATCTATATAGGCATATTTTCATCACCTAATACCCAAGTTTCATAGGAATGTCAATTTTGAGTTTAAATCACATGATTCCTTCACATTTTGGTTCCCCTATTCTACTTAATATGTAGCGAGTTTCACCAGTCCAAACACCATGTGATTCACCTCCTTGTCATTGTGTGAGGTCAATTTACATCCTTCAATGGGAAATTCAATTTCCACATAGACACACTAGCATCCTACAAATAAAGAAGATGTCAATAACAATGCCAGATTGATGGGAGAGTTAAATTCAAATAAAAATAATAATTTTGGTGCATCTATTTATACTGATATGTATCCAATTAATAATCAGACAAAGGCATGTGATATGAATATTTCTTCATCACATGAATCTATTGATTGAAATTTTTATACACATAATTTATCATTGTCTCAAAATAATGTGTTATAGAGGAACAATATGGAACAAATTTAAATCAAAATAATTTGTAGGTGAAATGAAAGGGAAAGGGGGGTCTATGAAAGTGAATCAAGATGATAAACCACACCATTTCACTTGTTATTTCATTCAATTGTGCATATAATAACATCATAAAAATAACCTAACTATTATATAACAATATAAAGTTAGGTTTTAAGATGTTAAAATGATGTGTAATTGTGGCTAAAAGTGTTTTTCTGGGCCTCAATAAGGACTGATTCGCCCAGTGGCGAATGGGTCCCTACTGGGGTTTTAGATAATTGATTTATGGGTTTTACTCTTCAATCTTTGCACTTATAGATCCTAGGTGTTCAACACCCAAAATTCAAAAATAAATTTTTTAGCTTAGTTTTTGTGATCTTTCAAGAAAGATGACAACTTTTACAACTTGGAAACTTTGAAAACTTTTGCAACTTTTTTTCTCCACTTGATCTTCAATCTAAAACCTACAATCACAAATAAAAGAGGATAAAAATTTTGATTGTTAGGGAATATGGATTTCCCTTAATCAAACCTTTTTTTGGTAATTAAACCTTGAAATGAAACCATGCATAAAAGGAAAGATGAATGAACAAAGGTATGCTACAACTCACCAATCCTCAATGGAACCTTGGAGTACAAATAAATAATCTTGCATGAAGTTCCCTCAATGTATGTAGATCTTGATCATGAATTTTGATATGTAACAATACTTGAATAGGATCTCCAATGCTACATCAACATATTAGCTCAACAACATGCATTATGCACTATGCCTTTGACATGATGAAATGACCTTTGATTGCTACAATAAACTTTAATAATCTTCTATTGAATACCTTTTAAATGATCTTGTGAACTCTTGAACTCATAAATTTTCGACTAGGACATGAATACTTGAAAACTTGGATATTCTAGAATGAAACTATGTAAAATAGTCTTATATTTATACATAACTTACTATTAAATCTCAAAATTCAAATAACACAAGCCTACATTAGATCTAGGATTTAAAATCATTAAAATACTACCTAAAATATATCTCAATAGGGGTTTCCTAAGTTAAGGAGGACCCATTCATCATAGAGTGAATGGTTCCTAACATACCTAACTAGGACACATTTTGGGGGATGTGAAATAACATGCAAAAAGGGGGTCCTAGGACTTAGTGAGGGCCTATTCACTAGGTGGTGAATGGGTCCTAGGCCACTATCCTAGGAGACATTCCTTACAAAATTAAGTGATGTGAAATATTATTAATGAGTGTTAGGTTTTATCCCTTGCAAGATATAATAAATTAGGCTTGGATTTGAATTAAAGGGCCAATTAAGCTCAAATTAACCTCAATTAATTAATAAATCCCTAGATTGGTGTGAAAGTGGTAAAGATATACATTACAACACCCTAAATAAGGAATCATTAATTCTATTTTATTATTAATTATTCATTCCCAAATTAAGTAAGGAAAAGGGATACTTTTTCTATTACTATAGTAGATAGTAGCTCCTCAAGTGCGTAGGTCTACCTAGGAGCACCGACCTTCAAAAAAAATTGATGATTACCAATTATTGATTTTTTATCACCTAAAGCCCGCCATCTTTATATAATCTTACAAAGATATCAATCGGGAGAAGTGGATGGATGTCATGATGAATGAAATGGATTCATCAATGGAAAATAACACTTGGGATTTGGGGAAATTTCCACCCAATCGAAGAGAATTGAAAAATTAATGGGTGTGTAGATTTACAAATGAAGGAGGCAAGAAATGGTATTGAGAAATATTGGTAGTTAAGGGTTATGATCAACAAAAGGAAATTAACTTCAATGAGATCTTCTCACTAGTTGTGAAGATGGATACTGTTTGAGTGG
This sequence comes from Sequoia sempervirens, assembly GCA_007258455.2. NCBI lineage: Eukaryota > Viridiplantae > Streptophyta > Pinopsida > Cupressales > Cupressaceae > Sequoia > Sequoia sempervirens. The sequence continues at coordinate 6,137 of VDFB02046235.1, read as the reverse complement.
CTTTGGGCCTCACAATGGTTTCTTATCTTGAACTTGAGAAACTTGATGTGAAAACTACATTTCTACATGGTGGTATAGAAGAGGAATTGTATATGGATCAACCTGAATGTTTTGAGCAACAAAGTAAAGAAGGTTTGTATTGCAAGTTGAGGAGAAGTTTGTATGAGCTCAAGCAAGCCCCACAATATTGGAATCTTAAGTTTTATTCTTTCATGGCTAAGCAACACTTCACATGTTGTGAATCTGGTCTATTTGTTTACTACAAGGTATTGGATTATGGTGAGTTTGTTTTTTTACCATAGAAAAAAGGAAACTTGCTTGACATGAGAATAATTCAAGATAAATTGGACTTAATGAGGCCTTGATTAAGGTTTTTTGATGCATTTTATGTATCCACACTAGGTGTTGGACCCTTGCAAATTGAATAACATGCTTTTAACGATGTCTTCTAAAGGTGTTGTAAAGTGTTGTAAGATACTTTCATGCTTTTCTAGACTTAATGAACCCATTTCTCCCTAATTAAACATTATAAAATGTGTTTAATAACATTATCACCTCAATCTAGAAGACTTATAACTTAAACTTAATGTTAAACTAGTGTTGTAATGTGTCTTTCACATTCACATTGGTTTGTGTGCCTTCCTAGGCTATGTGGACCTCATTCTAGTGTTGTAAAGTGTATATAATCACACTTTCACATTCAATTATGTTTCCCAAGCCCTAATTGGCATACACATCATCACTAATAGGACCCTATTAACCCATATTGTGCATCCTGAGGTAATATTTGATAAAATACCTAACAAAGTTGTAATTTAAACCTTATTTCCTTATCTCCTATCATCCTAGTTGTCAAAATTTCCCCTATGGGACCCATTCACCATCCATGGTGAATGAGTCCCATCCAGGTAGGACCCATTCACCATGGGTGGAAAATGAGTCCCATTTGGCTCATTTTTGACCTTTGAGATGGAAAAATTGAAATTTAAGTTTATTATTTTCACATGTTGGCTTTAGGGGTCCAATTTTTGGGCTAATAAGGTGAATTTACTATAAAATAAACTCTCCTAACTTATTTTTAACATTCATTATTCATTATTCATCCATCATTCTTCCATCTCAAGTCAAGAAACTTAGGGCTTCATCATTGCAAGCAATCAAGATAGCAATTTTTAGACATTCAAGGGAAAATTCTTCATGTTTTGTTGTAGACATTCAATATCAAACATCATGGAAAGGTAATCAACTCCATTATTGCAAGTTTCATTTGATTATTCCATCATTTTATTTTAATTACCTAAAAGGGGTTTGACTAAGGAAAACCCCCATGCCCTAACATCCATCATTTCTCTTTCTTGTCTTATGTGTTTGCAGATTTAGGTCTCTTGGAAGATTGAAAATCATTAAGAATCAAGTTGAAAATTTGTTTAATTCTTATCCTCATTTCCTAAGTCAAAATAATAACAAAAACTCACTTTCAGGTTTAGAAATCAAAGTTTTGAAAGTCGACACTTATAGAAAGTCAAAGTGCAAACTGAGAGCTCATGTTTCCTCTTTTGAATCTTCAAAAATTCAAAAGTGGACTCATTAGCTCATGTTTCCTCTTTTGAATCTTCAAAAATTAAAAAGTGGACTCATTTTCCATTAGTGGAAAATGAGTCCCATTTCCAGGCCTGAACATATTTTTCTGCTTTTCTAGATACCCTTTTGTCTAAAATAGATTATGGCTCAGTTTCACAAAACCTGGACTAATTTTCCCACAAGGTGAATGATTCCTAGTAGGAAAAATTTCCAGAATCAATAGCATTTCAAGTGTCATTTCCAAATTCCTTTAAGATCCCAAGTGCACACTTTCAGTTTGGTTCATTTTTGTTTAGTTTTGCATTCATTTCTAGGTGTTTTCTACATATCATAATGTGTTTTCAAACAAGTTACATTTCTTAGGTTTTGCATACTAAATCAATCAATATTATCGATTAGTTGCATTTAGATCATCTCATTTAGCCTTAATCACACAAAACATTTCCTAATTTGAGTGAACCACCTAGATTTTGGGTGTGGGATCTATCTCTTTCCATTAGGTGAAAGACCCTAATTGAGAAAAAGAGACATAACATTCCATCAACCTTAAAATCTATGGTTCAATTTTATTGTTGCTTTATGTTGATGATATGCTTGTTACTTAGACTAGCATGAGAGTTTTTTTTAATTTGAAGCAATAGTTAGCTCAAAATTTTACAATAAAAGTCTTAGGAGTAGCAACTTAGAGGATACTTGGTATTACCATAAACTAGGATAGATGTAAGAGGGAAATCAGATTGTCATAAGAAAAATACATTGACAAATTTTTGGATAGAATTAACATGAATGGTGCTAAGCCTGTGAGCACTCCACTTGTTGATCATTTTCATTTTTCATCTAAAATGTGCCTCAAAATACCTCAAGATCAAGAAAACATGAAGGGTATTCCTTATTCATTAGCTTTTGGGAGTCTTATTTATGCAATCATGTGCACTTATCTATACATTTCCCATGTAGTGGGAGTAGCAAGTAGATTTATGAGCAATCAAGGTAAGAAACATTGGAAAGCAATGAAGTGGATACTGATATATTTAAAAGGCACAATTTCATATTATGTTTTATGTTTTTGAGGCAAAGATGTATAGCTGCAAGGTTATATAGACTCTAATATGGTTGGTGACTTGGATAAATGAAGGTCAACAATAGGTTATGTGTTCACATTTTTTGGGGTAGCAAGTAGTTAGGCTTCACAGTTACAATAGGTGGTTGAACTTTCTACTATCGAGGCTTAATATATTCCACTCATTGAAGGTGTGAAGGAGATGATTTGGTTGCAATGACTTGGGTGAGTTGGGTTTCAAACAAAATAGTTTCACTCTTTTTTGTGATAGAAACAATGCTATTCATTTGGAAAATAACTTAGCTTTTCATAATCAAACCAACCATATTGAGTTGTATTATCACTTCATCTGAAATGTACCTAAAAAAGGCAAGTTGAAAGTGGAGAAAATTGATACAAAGGTGAATCTAGCGGATACATTGACGAAGATAGTGTTAGTGTTAATTTTATAACTTAGGGATAATTACTTAAGTAGTTTTCTTGTATTGAATAGTTTTTCCCTAAATCATTTCTCATGCCTTAAAAAGGCCTGTACACTATGTATTTTAGCATCTCAATTTTCTAAATATCATATTGGATATTTGGCATAATAGTCTTTGTGCTTCTCTCATGTATGTGTAAGGGTGGTTTGTTTTCACAAGTTGAGGATCTTCGGAAGGAGTTTTCATGTCCTACATGGTATCAAATCTCCTATTGCACACCCTTCAGGATAGTTTCTACCAAGGAGATCTAGTAAAGAGGTTGTTGCATTAGATTTAGGCTACGATTTCCACTATTTGCAGGTCATACATGTAATCTAGCCTCAAGTGAAGGCATTTTTTTTCATGGTTGTGTTTCAACCTTGACAAATTGTGATTGAAGATTTTGTAGACCCACACAAAGGAGGTAGGTAACATTTGGGAAGTGATTTGTACAATTTTCATGTGTAGTGTCATGATTTGCATCTATAGATCCTTTCCTCCTAGAAACAACAGGAAAACACATTCATTTGGAAGCCAAGAGATTCATTTGGAAGCCAAGAGATTCATTTGGGAAAGAAATTGCAACATCAGGTCCAAACACCTCCTTGTAGGGCATGTATCCCATCTAGAGGCCACAAATTTCATCTGTAGGTTGCAAACCATTTTTGTGGCATCATTTTGGAAATTAAGAAGTCGTTGTTTTTGGGATATTTTCATGTTTCTTGGTTGGTTGGGCATAGTGTTTCCTTTTTTTTCACCATTTCCTTGTTGGGCATGAGTTTAAATCCTTATTGGGAATGAGTTTATTCTTGTTGGTCTTGTAAAATAAATTCACTATTTTTTAACCTTGCTACAAAAAAACTATCCCACATTGGTGAGAAAATTGTTAAAACATACCTTTTTATACTCTAATGCCCTCTTAGTTGCATGAACTAAGGATCATGTAGGGTTATTGGCTATCTTTCCCTGATTCCTATGTGGGCTCTACTCTCATCTAGCATGGAGATATTTGCAAAGATGGTGGCATGCAGTGAGATTTGGGTAGCATTTTTTTCAAAGGGAAAAATAATCCCACATTCCTAATACTTGTGGGATTTCTTGGTGATTATATACAGCTCTAGATGTATATTGTGTTATGAGAAAATTTTTAATGGTCATATGGTGTGACCGGAAGCTTGGTCCATGTAGTTTTTTTTTTAATATTTTTCCATCGACTACCATTTTTTTGGTACCTTCAAGTTGCATGTAGTTTTCTTGCTTTTGGTGCAAATTGTTGTCATGGCTACTGCTAATTCAGTTGAACTTTTAACCCCCATAACTATCATACCTAGAAGATAAAAATATAAAGTTTTCTCCAATCTAAGGTTTTTTGGTCCACACTGAATGATAATCAACCCACTTTTACCAAGGATTATGAAACATCTACTCATAGAAACAAGTGTGATGAAGCTATGGTCTTCTTTTCCACATTGAGGAGTGTAATACACCCAAGGAGGTATAGGATGAGTTCCAAAACCTATTTGGCCAAATCAGTGAATTTTGTGCTTTGCAACTAGAGGTAGAATTAAGTTCTCTTTTCCATGATGCATTTCCTTTAATTGATGATTTCCTAGTAAAGTTCAAATATGTAAGGTCACAATTGGTAGGATGTGGGAAGGATAAAACTGATAAGGAGTCCATTTTTTTTGTCCAAGTTGAGAGGTCCATTTTCATTTTTTTCTTCTATCTTCTACTCCACCATGGATGCTTTGGGAAACACATTCAAAATTCCTTCTTTTGAGACATTCTATGACTGTTTGACAAGTAAGCAAGCCAAACTTTCCCAATTAGAGGGGTCTCTATGAATCATGCATTACTTGCACAAGAATTTCAGAGCAAAGGGAAGAAGAAACCTAAGGCTAATAAAAATTCTAATGAGTCCTCCACCTCTTCAAAAGAGGATAAACCTAAGAAGGAGAAGTTTAGTTGTGTGCATTGCAAGAAGAAAGGTCATGATGAACACCAATATTATTAATACGAAGAAGATTGATGAGCTTTTACATCTTCAGAAGAAGAACAATATTCCACTGCCCTCACCTATGACTCCTTCTACACCCTCTCCATCTAAATCACCTTCACCTTCATCCAAACCTACACAGTCAAGGAATGCAAGATTTGAAAATGGAATGAAAGGTAAAGAAGATAAACTCAAAGGGAATGCACTAGCAACTTCTATAGTTCATTATGGTCATGATAGATGGTTTTTGGATTCAGGAGCATCTCATCACAAGGGTTTTACTCCCTATCCTTTTTTGGGTCTTCATCCTACTAATACTTCTAAGTTTTTTTGGGAGATAGTAATTTTTTTGGATGTTGTAGGGATAGGAAATGTTGAGATTGGTGATGGTTGTTTTATCTCTAGATGTACTATGTATTCCTGATTTGCACACAAATATGCTTTATATCTATCAGATTACTCATGGTGAGGTACCTAAGACTATAAAGTTCAATGAAAATTATATTTTCATTAGAGAATTTGATACTAGGAAAGTCATTACTATTGGTGAAGCTAATCATGAGTCTCATCTCTATGCCTTTTCTCATTTTGTTGATGATGATGATTATAAGCCTCGCACCCCTCTTGCTAGTGTTGATAGTAATTCCTCAGGAGAGATTGGTCATTTGAAATTTGGAGTTCTTCAAACCTATGTTGATTCATCTCCGATGTAGTGCCCCTCCGTCTGTGATGTCCTTGTGTTGCCTTTGACTCGATTGTAAAGTTAGTGTTGTTTGGCATGATTTGAATTGATTCAATTTATTCGGTTTGTGTTTTGAGGTATTAAATAAAATAAAAGTTATAATACTTTTGTGTTTTTGCCAAATAAAATATTATTAATGTTTAATATGAATTAAATAAATCAAACTTGAATATTGTAAATTAAATAAATAAATGATTTTGGAAGTAATGAATAATAGTACAATAAACAAAATTAAATGACTCCCTTATTATTATTTTCGAAGGATAAAATATTTCATATGCAATAAAAATGAGATTT
>VDFB02046234.1:0-14375 GCA_007258455.2 Sequoia sempervirens | reverse complement strand
ATAGTCTTTTCTCAAGATCACCTTATCAAAAATTGAAACAATATAGCCTTTTAAATAGAACCTTATCCAAAATGGCACAATATAGCCAAAGCTAGACAACAACAATCGACAAAAACTACATAACATCAACAATTTTATTATGTTGCCAACATAGCCATAAAACGCAAGCCATAAATAGATACTAACACGAAATTTACTTATACATAAATATATGTATATATATACATGTATATTCATGTTTATATATACATATATATACACATATATTAATATTAAAGTATACTCTTTCCTAAATGGAACCTTATCAAAAATTGAGAGAATCTAGCCTTTTCAATAGCACACTATCAAAAATAAAACAACATAGCCTAAGCTAGAGAATAGCAATTAAAAATCCATAATGGAAACAAACATAAACTGTATAGCATCAACCCATTGTTGATTGCACAAATCACAAAAAAATGGATAGTGACAAACAAATACAAAAATATAACCCAAGCTACCATAGTCTTTTCCCAAGAGTGCCTTAATGAGAATTCAAACACTTCTCAACAACACCCTATCAACAATGAATAATATAGCCTAGGATACACAGCAACAACCAACAACAAAGTCTGCATAAGGTAAACAATTTTATTTTGTTCCAAACATAGCCACAAAATGGAACCCATAAAGAGAAACCGACAAAGATTCACAGTAACCAACCCAAGTAAAAATATACTCATTTGTCAACAAAAGATTATCACAAATAGAAACAATATAGCCTTCTCAATAGAACCCTCTCAAAAATTAGTAGTGACAAACCCATCAAAAAATATACTCATTTCTAAACAAAACCTTATCAAAAATTGAAACAATACAACCTTTTCAACAACTTATCAAAAATAATACAATATAGCCTAAGATAGAGAACAATAATCAACAATACCTAATGTAACCAAACATGGGGTGTACAACATTAATTATTTCATTTCGTTCAACCCATAACCACAAAACGAAAGCCACAAATCAACCAACATTGGTTTCAACAACGACCCAAACACAAAAACCCATAAAATCCATGCAAAATGATAGCCACAGAGCATAACCACAAATTGAACAATATTTCTTTTAATAAGGAATATAGTCTTTCCTCAATAACAACCTATCAAAAATTGAAATAATATAGCATTTTGAACAAAACCTTATCAAAAATGACACAATATAGCCCAAGCTATACAATAAAAATTGACAAAAAGTGCATAACGTCAACCCACAAAATGCAAACATTAAAAAGAAACCCAACGAAAATTGATAGTAACAAACCCATACAAAAAAACTCCTTTCTCAATAGAACCTCCTCGAAAATTGAAACAATATAAACTTTTCAATAGCACCTTCTCTGGAAAATGAAATAATATAGCTTAAGAGAACTATAATCAACAATGCCCAATGGAAGCTAACACAAAGTGGATAGGCTTAACTATTTTATTCCATTGTAACCATAACCACAAAAAAAAAGCCATAAATCAAACAATATTGGTTTGAAGACTAACCCAGATGTAGAAACCCACAAAACACAAAAAATGATGAAAAACATAAACAAAAACCCAAAAGAAATCACGGTATCAAATCCATGCAAAACCATACGCACAAAATGCGAACCATAAATGAGACAAGATTTCATTCTTGGAAATTATATTGTATTTTCTTACCAACAGCTTATCAAAATTTGAAACAATCAACACTACCTTATGGAAAATCAAACAATGTAGCCTAACACAAACTGTGAACCACAAATCAAACAATATTTCTAAGATTTTCTTCGACATGCACCTCTTCCCACTTGCTTCAAACACACCTCTTCTTGCTAACTTTCCTACACAAAAATGGGAAAAATATTATCACAAGCGACACTTTCCTTTTGCATTTCCAACCATTCACCCATGCAAAAAACACAAAATAACCTCCACCCACCTTCACAGAAGTTGCACAAAGCTTAATCTAGCTTGCACCCTCACAGAAGCTTACCCTCGTCACTCACAGCTCTCATAGCAGGTATAGCAACAAAATGACACCAAACAATGCCTTATTAAAAATTTCCCAAAATTTCAGTTTGTTCTTTGAGGCATTAAATGATAGTTGTTATTAGGACCACTGTGAGTACACGAAAAGCATACAACAATTAATGTTGATGTGAACCAACATTTAATTTTTGCAACCTTCTCTATCCATGTAGCATGAAAAATGGCACCCTATTCCCAATGTATCCAACAACCACCTCCGCCACCTTTTTCACAGCCATCGGAAGGCTAAAAAACTAGGAAGCTGACAAAATTTTTGACCAAAGTTATAACCCATCTGCCACCTTTTTCCAAACTGTCGAAAGCTTGAAAAATGGGGAGGCTGACAAAAATTCCAACCAAATTTCACACAAATAGCCTATTTCCTAATTAATTGTAATTATTGACAATTAGTAATTATTGCTAAGTGTTGTAATATGGGAATCTTTTTCATTTTGTCATGACTTTCAAACTGTAAGTGAAATTTTTGATTCTGAATAATCACTAGAAATCTCTTTTCAAGTCAAACAAGCTAGCATTGAGACGATGTGAAAAATATATTGTTTGACACATTTTGTCTCCTCCTTTAACATGAAAACTTAAAGTTTGTAAGTGCAAAATTAGGCACATATGATAAATAAATTGTATCTTTTGATTAGCTACTCAAAATAAGTAATGATTTTGTGAAAGTGAATACTACTTTCCCATTTCATTGGAAATGACACTGCACTCAATTATAAAGTGTCATTATTTGTTACATTGAAATTGTTATATGCACTAAAACATATAAAGTGCCAATTTGGGGGGATAAAAATAATCAAAGGGGGTTGTCATTGTCATCATGCCTTGAGCACCTTACATTTTTATCATTGTCATCATGCCTTCATAAATTTACATATCTTTCATGATTCTAAGTTATCAACTCAAAGAATGTGGGAATGACTGAAAAGAATGATTAAGAAAAGATGATCAAATCATCCACCATCATCTACTACATGAGTTTCAAATACACTTCACCAAGAGCATCCAAAGATTCTTTCTAGTAGAACATTGCTTCTTGCATCAAAATTTAGAGACACTTCATTGAGAGCATCCAAAAAAAATTTACATCACTTCTTTGGTACTTGTTCTACCTCAAGTCTTCACATGGAGCATTTGAGCAACACGCAAAGAAGTCATCATCATCTCATGGGAGCTACATAGTCTCTCTTCATTATATAATTTTTCTTTTGGAGAGGGGTTTTTGTTTTCCAAAAGGTTTTTATCCTCTTTTCTACTTCATGATGAATTCATACATGAGTACCTAACATAGCCTAGTAGCCTAAACTCATCATTAGTTCATACATTACTCCCTAAGTTACACTTAAGGGGAGGTGGGGGGGTGTTAGTGTAAATAGTGACTTTATCAAACTAGTTAGCTATTAATCTAACTAGGAGAGTCCTATTTACATTTCTTAAGTCTCCACTTAGGGACTTCTATATTTTTGTCTCACCTCATGTGGTTGAGACATGTGTCCTCACTTTGTGAGACACGTATTGCATGGTCACTTGCCACTCACAAAACACTTGCCATGTGAGTTAACAAATTTTCCATTATTGAAGGGTTAGTTTGTCATTATGTTTGATTTGACTACCCTCACCACCTTGCCTATTTAAGCAAGGTCACATTGTACATTTTATTCAACTCTTGTATATGTTCTTTGATAATCTAAATTAGGATTATTCATGTGCAAGTATTTTGTGGAAGTTTCTCATTTTTGCTTTATGATCTTGGAAATCATAATAATTAGGATGTATAAATAATTAGGAATAATTATTTACATAAGGGATAATATTAGAATGAATTAAATCAAATAAATAAGGATATTTGTTTAATTTAATCAACAAAGAATACGTAAATTAATTAGAGTAATTACCTTAGAATAGAATTCAAAGAAATAGAAGAAATTTGTGAATATTAATTAAATAATAATATATTATTTAATAAACATAGGTGACAAAAATTAAATGAAAAATAGGATAAAGTTCACCAAACATAAACTTGGTCAATTTTCGATGTCTACATTTTCCCCCTTTTTGGGACATTGTTAAAATAACGATGTTTCAAAGAAAAATTAAATATAGTCAATGTGAGGAGGGGGGTATGTGTAGGATCATCATGGAAAAAAAGGCCCTTAAGTGGAAAAAAAATCAAAAAAATCAGAGTTAGGCAACTTGACGTAAAAATTTGAATAAGTTATCTATATTATTTCAAAGCATGGTAGTGGTGACGCGTATCTAAATTGAGTGAAGTTTAAAACCACAGTTTATTTAAAAAATCTAGTTGGTGAAAATTTGAAATTTCAATGCAATGAAAATTTAAATTCCTTGGAAAAAAAATAAGAAGAAGTTGATTTGTCCAACCACGTAGAATTTATAATATTTTAATAAATTAGATATGGCAGAGTGACCTCAACCCTGCGTGTGATGCATATTTTACATAATTTTTTTCCAAGTAAATAAATAATTAATGAGTTTTTATTTACAATTCTTTATGTACCATGTTCACACCTTAACTCCAAAACCCTCATGAAATTCAATTTTTTCTTTTTTAACTAGTATGTGAAGCATAGACATGTTTCTGATTCAAAATGTGATACTTAAAAGTCATAGATGTTTTTCAATCAGTCTATCAATCAGGACTTTAGTCATAATTTGAATAGACAATGAATAATAATTACTTATTAAATTCAAAGTAAAGCATAATTTATATTGGCAGAAAGTTGTGAATCTCCTTTAAAAACCCTTTCTGTTTCATCAATTTTGGATTAAAAAAAACTCATCAGCCACATACCCATCATATTGCCACTTTTTGGCCCATCATGATCCTGCACATATATAGGGATCAAGTGGAAAGATGTCCTAGTGTGAAGGAGATAGAAGAAAATGGCATGGATAGGTTATGCCTCCTCTAGAGGGTGAACGGGAAGGCAAGGGGCCCAAGCAGCTATGCAAAAGGTGAAAAAGATACCAAAAGAGGATGCATGAGAAAAAATGGAGGTGAATTGTGAAGAAACAAAGAAAAATAGAGGTACAAGGAAGGAAAAGGAGCAAAAATAATGATTAGGGAAGCATAAATAGTAATTAGGTTAGAATTTACTATTTATTTTAGCCTAATCACCTAGCAAATTGGAGGGAAAGTGATTAGAGCAACTAAAAGAAAAAGGTGAATTTACCAACAATGGCACATCGAGCAGACAAGGTGAGAGTGGTTGAACAATGAGGAGGATGAGAGGTTCAAGTATGCTAGGTTAAAAGACTCTTTTTCAATTCATAACATTCAATAGTTAGGGGAAAAACACTTGTGATGGATCCACCCAACCTAATTAGGTAAATTCATGCACACATGGGAAGTTGGGTAGGAAAAGGGACGAATGCATTCTAGATGAGTAAATATGCCACTTCTTGGGTGAATTCATCTATAGATGGGTAGATCCAATAAAAAATGGGTGAATTTGAGGGAGAAGTGGTGGATCCCTATAAATTGGTGGATATACAAAGTGATGCATAGATCCTTTCAAAAATGGATGGATCTGAGGGAAAAGAGGTGAATCCATTGGAAAGAGGTGGGTACATGTGAAAAGATAGGTGGATCCACTCAAAAATGGGGGGATGCATTGTGAAAGGGTAGATTTTTTAGAAATGAGAAGATACGTGAAAAGATGGGTGAATTCGAGGGAAAAGGGGTAGATTCACTAGAAACAAAAGGATACATGAAAATATGGTGGAAAATAGTGAAATAGGGGAAAGGGACAGGAGAACGGAAAAGGGAATGGAATATCTGAAATGGAATGGAAGGGATGGATCTGACCGAAATGGGACACACATCTACTAGAAAACAAGTGGATAGTGTGAAAAATGAGATAGATCCACTTCAAATGGGTAGATGCACATGAAAGAATAGGTGGATGCACCCTTTGGATGGGATAATTTCCAATGAAGACTTTAGATAGATAGAAATAAATAAATAAATATTTTTAATAAAAATTGGAAGATTAACATGTGGTTGGGATGAATATAGGCATAGCCGAGTCTATAGACTCATGAGAGGAGATAAACAAACTTAAAAATGTCCACCCAATTCCAGGACAAAGATTGGGCCATATTTGATGTATGGGGGTTAGGATACATTGCTCAAATACTAGTGATCTGAGCCCATTGACCACTCTTGATAGCTCCGGAGGAGGAATAGAAATTAGAGATGAGCAGTTTCCATCTCCCCATGGGGGAGATGAAAATTACTCTGGAGGATGTTTGGAGGATCTTGCAACTATCAATTAGGGGGTTGAGGTTGTTAGGCTTGATCATGGTAGTGACCACTCTTGTACATAGGCTCTTCCAATAGATAGATATCCCTACAAGGGGGGGATAGACATTGATAGATGTGCACAGATTGTGTTAGGTGTGGTATTACATTTGTGTGGGTTGGTGAGCACTTGGTGTTGTTTCCCAACCAAAGTGGTTGGTTTTTTAGCTTAGAATTGGAGGAGGTTGTCCCCAAGATGGTGGAGTAGTGGAGGAGATATTCTTGGGTGTCATGCATCCTAGCATAGCTATACAAAAATCTCTACCTAATTTTCTACTAGGGGAAGAAAGCATTACCCACATCACACTATTGTATGTGTGGATGTGAGATCACATCTTAGTGACTTAATGGATTGGGTGAAGGATGGATTAGGTTATACACAAGTGCATTTCTTTTAACTAGAGGAGTGGGCTAATGTATAGGAAGGTATAGAGCTTGAGATACTAGAGAAGATTATTAGATGAGATAGATGATAGGAATGTGGTTTGGAGACCCTACAAGGGAGATGAAGGATGGTTGGAGAACTAACAGTGTGAGAGGTACACATGGTTTATCTATGCTATTGTATTATGGGGAGGTATCGAGCTATTGGATAGAGAGGTGTTGGCCAAACCACTTCACTTAATAGTTTGATATTGTACCCAAGGGCCCCTATATTTTTTCTAGGATGATCAAGGAGGTGGTTGAATAGGGCCCTAGATATCCAGGAAAAAAATAGTAGATTCCTAATGTTAGGTTAAGCAAGTCATCTAGGATATCCAGTATGTGGTGGATGACCTGTGGGTCACAAACATGTATGCAACATGGTGGGTGAGAGGCATAGGCTTGGAAAATTTACATGCTCCCTGTAGACACGTCAAATTAGCATTATGCATATTCATCTGCTCAATAAATAAATCAAATGCATCACATCCATTCACCTAGTAAATTAGGTTCTTATCATCAAAAGCTCAATCATAGTTTAATTAAATAAATCAAGCTTTATTTAATTAAAATCTCAAACATGCATCTTCCATCCTGTTCTGATTTAAATAAAACAAATATTTAAGTCTTAAAAGTCAACTCAACTAATCAGCATTAAATCAGCATAATCATCATCTATTTAATCTAACTCTGATTAAATACTCACCCACTTGCATTCTCTAGATTTGGCCACTTGCACATGAAATTGCAATTAATTGATTTATCAAAATTATTTATTTTCAACTTGGCATAAAGGAAGAATATTCTCCAAGTTTGAATTTCCCCCCAAGTGGACATGTACACCCAACAAACATCATTTATGAGGTCAGTACATGTCTCTTACATGTCCCTTCCCCAAGGTCAAACTTAGTACTTATTGGAAAATTTGAATTCAAATCTTCCCTCTCATGGGAACTCTTCCCAAATTTTTGCACAACCATTGGCCTATCATCACTCTGACAAGTGGCCTTATCTTATTGGTTTGATCTTTTGTCCCATTGGTCCATTTTCAACACTTAGCATTTTGAAAATATTTAAATAGAAGCTTCAACATTGAGCAAATCCTCCACAACTTTCATGAAAGTCACTTTCATTTGAGAACTGATTTTGGTTCCACTATCAATCCACAATCTTAACATTTCATCTCCACAATCTTGCAAGGTCACTCTGTTCATTTGAGATTTGATCTTGTCCATTTCACTCCATCATCTCCATCATCTATAGAAATTTCATCATTTTAGCTATTAATCAAGGATTGGGAAAGGGTCACTAGCACATGTGACACCAATCCAATATGAGATAGTTTGCATCATGTTTTCTGATGCTTTTGCTTTAGATCTTTTTTCATTTGTTTGCATTTTGAACATGATGTATTATTTCATAAGGATGTTAAATATTTTGATTTGTTGTTGGAATACTAACGATTCTGCAGACTTTATTGTTAGATTTCTAACCACATTTTGCAGATTTTAGCATCCACAAAATGGTGCTAGAAGGAGGGCAGATGTTTGGACGCATTCAATAGGAATGATATGTCATTGTTTTTGCATGCATGCATAAAATACTCGTAAATATTTGTGTCTTTCTTAAGATATACAATAAGGACTGAATCAGTAAAAACATAGTAAGGGAAAGCATTTAGTAAATAAAATGCAAGATAATAGTTTTCTTTTTGAATGCTGGAATGCACTGAACAATAATGAGTTAGGCATACACTGTATTTTTAATATCTAAAGCTGGAATGTTAGTGCAGATTAACTCCATTTTTTTCAAAGCTACATTTGTCTTATGATAATAGCCATTAACCGTGTTTCAAATTTATCACCTTGGCTGTTGCATTTAGTTTGAATGGTATCATATCTCTGGAATGCATTTATGTTGAGTCGTTTATCTCTTAGTCACCATATGTTGATCATCATCTTTTTGCAAATATCAAGATTCTTTTGTTGGTTGTTATAGAATCACAAAATAGTATCATAAGCCGCAAGCTAACTATTCCCTCTTTGTTGAGAAATAAGTCAAAAAAATAAAAATGCAAAGGCAGTTCATTATGGGCAAGGCGTAGCTAGAGCCTATATGTTCGAGATCAATATCTATGAATGCAAGGACAATATCATCGATCAATACCTTCTACTTCTTGCACATTATGGTAAGCTCTGTATGATTCTTACACAAAGTCAGGTTCCTGTATGATTCTTTTAATTTCTAATTCTTAGTGTTCGTTGCTTTGATCAATGGCAAAGGATGATAGTGATAACCAAACAAAATAATAGCTGTAAATTTTAAAATGACCTAGATTTTCCTTCAAAATACAATGACCAAGGTAGGATACAAATCTCAGCCCTACAAAAAGTTGATTATAGGTCTTTACTAGCCGATATTCTCTGGATATCTGGTTTTCATTTGTTTAAAAATTGAACCTTCAGAGGAATAATGAAAGCATTCAGGAATGTATTTGTCTTCCTACCAAATGACCTGTTGTGAATTGAATTTGTCACGTCTTATCAACTAGTGGTCATGCCTTACTGAATAAATAGTCAACCACCCTACTGTATTAAGTTACAATCCGTTTCAAAGATCACGCACTACCACATGGTCATGCATGTACCTCATAGACTACAGTATTATCCTTTAGAATCTTTATATATTTTGCACTTTGATCGAAGTATTTTCTCTATGGCATAGCTTTTAGATCTTGAACAAAATTGTTGTTCTATTTTTTGCACCTATTCTGCAGACACATTGTTTGGTTGATGAACATTTTTTGATAGGCATCTATGTTAGAGGAGGATAGGCTATGCTAGTGATGTGATCATGGTTTTAATAAATATCTCAGCAACCTCTGGCATTATACAAAGATGCGCACCAACTTGGAGAAGTTTCTATGCAGATCTTGTCTTATCACAAAGCATTATAATCTATTTTATTTCACAGCTTATGGCATCAAGATTTAGCTACCCTACAAAACACATTTACTTGTGTAGATTGCATCAACTTCGAAGCTTTGGGACATAAATCTAAACCTGCCAAGTGAATTAATTGGTAATCTATTTGTTGTTGTTTTCCTGCGCCCAGCCTTTTGCTTGTGGTCATTGGCCTTACACCTGCACAAATTTCCTTTGCTCACTAGGGGAAATATGGACCTGCATAGTCCATTGATGTTGATGTGAACATAGAAACATGTGTAGGCCTACGCATTTATCTCACATACATCATATCTAGTGCGAAGCACTCATAGTTGTTGGCCAAGGATTCTTAAAGTTGCAAGTCTTGTTAGTTCTTCCAATTTTCTCCTTAGGCTGTCATCTACAAAATTTGAGCTCACAATTCTCAGTTCTCTCTAACATTACAGTCAGTGTACAAATTTGATGTATTGGTCTTACAATCTTTGCTATCCATGAGATAACTTCCCTTTGAGGTGTCCTATCAAGCAATAAAGAAGCATCATCACTCCTACATTCACACATTTATCTATCGCATGTAAATTTCTCAATAGATTATAATAAAGGCATGAAATCTAATATTTCTTGCATGCTGGGTGGCTTTTATTCTCTATGGAAATCTTATTGATAGGAATGCAGCGACATCACTCTTGTTTTGGAAGTCTTTACTCCAGCGATATCCTTAATGCATTGAAGGCTATGCTACTTTATTCATTGTGCTTTACTCATCGTGCTTTGTTCATATCTAACATCCATTGTCTTGGAAGAATGTGCATTTATTCCTTGAAGTCACTCATTTATGTTTTTGCAGGGATCCTCATTAATTAGCGTTGCTCCTTTTTGACTTTTTTTAGGCTAAGTGAAGAGGATTTAAAATCTTACTTGAAGTGTTGAAGATCTTTATCTATTTGCAAATTGGATTCTAATTAATGCTTCATTTTATTAGTTTGAAATCATTAGTGTTTTCATTCTATTGTTTGAATTTTATGATCAAAACTAATTTAATATAATTATCTTCACATGATTGTCTCTTGTTTAAACAGGAAAACGAGGAAAAGGAAAGAAAAAGGAGCATTTTGTTTATGCAAGAGACTTGCAAACATCTAAGCACAAGAAGTGATCTTTGGAAAACTCTTGAGTTGAAAGTGGGCCTTGAACTTAAACTTAACAAAAGCATTTTTTAATGCTTATCAAAATAATTTAGAAGCATCCATTCCATACTTTTATTTTCTATTTAGGCCAACTAAACTATTGTTTTGATCTTTCAAAATTGGGCTAAAATTGAACCTTAGAAATTGACTAGATTTCAATTTGGGCTAAAATTGAACAAACAAAATTCACACTTCATTTTTGTGCTTAAAATGAACTCCACAATAAGCTGAAGGCTATAAAATGGAACAAGTGCTTGAATTGTGTGGATTTTGTTCCTTTGAGTGCTGTGATCCTCCCTTGGCGCCACAGGCGATCTATGGTGCAAGAGAAACACTCAAATACATTTTATTGCTTTGAAACACTTCTCATTTAAATTTAAAATTGAACATCTTGTGCGAGTGAGTAGGGCATTTTTCGACATTCTCTCTTTGTGCCACAAAAGATCGATCGAAGCCACAGATCGGTTCCTTTTGCTTGCTTTTGTTTATCTTAGAGGGCCTGGCCTAGGGAAAAGTAATCACCCAAGGGAATCCAGCCAACTCCAGAACACACTCTAAAGCCAAGAGTATTTCCAAATGGGATATAAATGTGGGTATTGGTTAAACACTATTATCATGCGGTTGGCTCCGACAAGATGGATCTGAAAGGGGACTCTTGCCATATGGGTCAATCTTCATGAACAGAAAGTCCTAACTAGAACCCTTGTTTTGTAGTGGCCTATTTATCCATTGAGCGAGTTTATAAAAGTGGTGCATTGGAACTTAGATTCCAAGAAGTTACTTGCCATGTCCGATCTTGGTTGAAATATAGAGGTTAGGATTTCATCATACCTCTATATTTTTCCTTGGTTGCATGTAAAATCATCTCTTCTATGAAGGGAATGAGGCAAGCCCACTAAGAAAAACGTACCCATTAGGCTAGGATGTTACATTGTTTGTTTGAAAACACATTGTTGTATTCAAAAAAACATTGCAAAACCAACATTCAACATCATCATCAAAATTTCAAACCCCTTAGTTAGAGCAAATACCTTTGAAAAAACCTGAGAACTATTGCTTACCCTTGGTATTATGTCCTTAGAGGTTTCTAAGTAATTGGGTTTACATCTTAATTTGCTCTTACAAAGGTCAACATTAGGCAACCCTTGTCCTAATTGAACTCACATAGCACTTTAGGGGACCAAAAGGAAGTTAAGACATTGACACATCTTAGTTTGAAACTTTAATCAAAGAGTGCCTAGGTAAAAGAACTCATTAAGCAAAGATGCTAACAAACTAACCTCACTAATGCTTTTATATCTTTGGTCATATTGGTCTTTTGATTGCTCTTAGAGAAAAGTGTGTTCTTCAATACCTTGGCCTAATAAACAAAGTCTCTCTAAGTCTTTTAGGATCAAATCAAACACTTCATCCATCTCACACATTCATCAAAATTCATCCATCCAAAACAACTTTAGAGCTTTTGAAAACATCATTACCTAGACTTGGGTACATCCCTAAAATCACTTGTTTAGCTAGGTGTGTTTGGATTAATCCTTCCATGCACACTTAGTTAAATTATCAACCATCCTTTGAACAAGTTCATCCTAAGATCACATCCAACATCTTAGGGTTTACAAGTTCATCATCCAAATCAACCAATCGAAATCAAAATCCCTAAGTCTAGCATTGATACAAAGTCCCTAAACGTTCATCATTCATATCATTTACACCTTTCGTCCTTCATCTCATCATTGGTCCTAAGAACCTTAGAGGTCACTTTGCAACAAGGTCAAAACACAAGAAGAACATGGAATATAAACTTGATCCATACATCTTGGGTAATCCAAATCAATTGAATCTTCAAAGCCTTGCAATGCCTATCAATTATCAAATTCCATGCATGGGATCATTGCCTTCGAAAAATGTCAATGGTACAACAAATGTGAGTATGCCCAAGTAAAAGTTTGGAACACATTTCCCAATGATAAATCCAAGTCCAAACCTACAAGTCTATCAATCGAACAATCAACACATGAACCTTGAAACAGACAACGTCATCCCACCAAATCCCTACAAACCAAAGGAGAATGTACCAAGTGCAAGTTTTCAAAACATGAATCCTAACTCAGAAAACTTTGGAAAAATGATTCCCAATACCAACAATGTTCATCCTATCATGCCAAATCTAAACATCATCACAAATCAGGATGTTGTCCAAAATCAAACACAACTACACATCCCAAATCCACTTAAACAAAAGCCGAATCAAGGGAGTCAAATTCAAAATCAAGATCAAATTTCACTTGAGCAACTTGCTTCACATGCCAAACTAATTGAACTATTGGGCAAAGAGATATCTTCACTCCAAAATCAATACAATCTTCCATTGGTTAATTCATGTCATCAAAGCATTGAGTTGTGTCCACAACCACAACAATATCTCCAAGGTCAAGAAGTTAGATATCAAGGTCAACCACATCAACAAATCCAACCCCCACGTGTCAAAGATTAATCACCACATCTCCAAAATCAATCACCACAAGGTCAACTTAAAGTGAAAATCTCACAAAGAAACAAGCGACAATACACACCACTTGGGAGACCAATCGAATCAGTCTTGCAACAATTGGTACAAGAAAATCTCATCAAGCTCCCCACCTATGGGAACTATCAAGAACCCCTAGTTAAACCACCAGGGTATAATGAGGAGCACCATTGTGATTATCACAAAACAAAGGGACACACAACATTAAGTTGTATTCGACTAAAAATTCTCATCCAAGACTTGATTGATCAAAAGATAATTGCTATTGGGGACAATGATAGCATTGTCAATCTCTCCACCACAATTGTTGAAAATAATGATCAAGATCTATCCGTCAATAAAGATGTTTTTGTCTCATCTAATGAGGCATCGACCAATGATTATGTCAAAAATGTCTCTACATCACCTAATGAGTTAGAGGATATATCTCGAGAATTTATTCCAAAACATAATCAAAATCCTTCACCAAAGTCTAGAAATGGTCCTTCCCAAGACATATTGACATCCTTCGACCTCATGGCTACAGATACTAAAGGAACCCTAAACTCGACACTTGAGGATGTTGAACCACTTACCATGTCTAATGAAGATATCCAAGCACCATTTGTAAGTGATCCATCCTTTGAAACCGACCCATGTCAAGAGCTTGATCCAAAGCATATCGAAAGCAATCCCAAAATAAATCAAGATCAAAAATTTGTATCGCCAAGATACTACAATGATCTAATGGATATTCTCCTATCCACACAAGATGATCACATCCACATAGCACTTACTCCTCCATCTACCCATGAGATTCTTTCTATGGATGGACACGTAGATGATCTTCATCTAAAACAAGATTTTGTTACACAAAAAGAACAGATTCTTAACTCCTACAATCAAACGGAGTTGTCAACATCAGGATCG
>VDFB02046232.1:0-26179 GCA_007258455.2 Sequoia sempervirens | reverse complement strand
GGATGTAGCAACCACATGAGTGGTAACAAAAAAATATTTTCCTAAATTGACCACAACATTAAGTATGAAATCAAAATGGGAAACAATGAGAAATTTTCAGTTATGGGAAAAGACATAGTGTGCTTACAAACCAAGCATGGTGAAGAAAGACAACTTCATGACATCTTCTATGCCCCAGGAATGAAACAAAACCTCTTGAGCATTGGAAAAATGGTCCAAAATGAATATAGAGTGCTAATGTAGAAAGGGGAATGCATCATCTATGAAAAAGATGGAAGTAAGAAAGTTATGGCAGCGGTTCAAATGACAAAGAACCAAATGATTCCCCTCAAAATGCAAATCTCAACACAGTCAATAGGCTTGCAGCAGTTAGCCTTTAAGACAGTCATCCAAGACCCATCCAAGCTTTGGCATTTTAGGTATGGGCATCTAAGTTATTCTAGTTTAAATCTTTTAGCTAAAAAAGATATGGTTAGGGGCCTACTAGCAATTGTAGAGTCCAATGGAAAGTGTGAAGCATGCATCCTAGGTAAACAACATAGGAAGCCTTTTCAATCAGGGAATTCTAGGAGAGCTAGAGCACCATTAGAGTTGGTGCATTCAGATTTGTGTGGTCCCATGAAGACCCCAACCCTAGGAGGAAATGTTTATTTTATGACACTCAAAGATGACTATAGTAGAAAAATATGGGTGTATCTTTTGAAGAACAAATCAGATGCATTTGAGAATTTCAAAGAGTTTAAGGCCTTGGATGAAAAGAAAAATGACCACTATATCAAAGTCCTCAGAATGGACAAAGGGGGAGAGTATATCTCTTAAGATTTTATGATTTTTTGCAAGTCTTGTGATATTTAGAGACAACTCATAGCCCGGTATTAGCTGCAACAAAATGGAGTGGCTAAAAGAAAGAATAGAACCATCACAGAGATGGTAGAAAGCATGTTGAAGGAAAAAGGTTTGTCTAATGAGTATTGGGGTGATGTTGTAGAAAGAAAGGTCTACATTTTAAGTAGGTTCCCCACAAAGGATGTTTGTGATAGGATCACACAAGAGGTGTGGATGAAATGCAAATGGAGTATTGAGCATTTGACAATATTTGGATGTGTGGCATATGCACTCATTCCAAAAGAGAAAAGGTAGAAATTTGATGACAAAGGAGAAAAATGCATTTTCGTAGGCTATAGTGAAGATTCAAAAGCTTATAGATTGGAAAATCCCATCACCAAGAAAGTGGTGATCAATAGGGACATTGAATTCATTGAAAATAAGTCATGGGATGGAATAGTTGATAGCAACATAGGTATTTCTATTTCAATACCTCTTGAGGATGAAGAAGCTACAAAAGGAAGATGCGCTAGAACTTTATACCAAGGTAACAGTTCAGAAAACAACAACAGTAACTTCAGAAACTTCTAGCATGGCAGATGCTCTAGAAGTTTACAATAGTATTCTTCTTCATCAGTCCAGCAGTCAAGCAACCCCAAAAATTATGATCATACACTTGCATCATTGATGCCACGAAAGACTAGAAGCATGAGGGAAATTTATGACAACACAAGGTATGATGACTTTGATGAGAATTCAGATTTTTCTATGTTTTCTTATAGTGATCCAA
Organism: Sequoia sempervirens; assembly: GCA_007258455.2. Taxonomy (NCBI): domain Eukaryota; kingdom Viridiplantae; phylum Streptophyta; class Pinopsida; order Cupressales; family Cupressaceae; genus Sequoia; species Sequoia sempervirens. The sequence continues at coordinate 24,564 of VDFB02046232.1, read as the reverse complement.
TGTATTTTGAAGAAACCATGAAAGAAGAAAAATGGTGTAATGCCATGGATGAAGAGATGGACACTATAGTGAGAAACAAAGCATGGGAGCTCACTGATTTACCCAAAGGGAAATTAGTCATTGGAGTTAAGTGGATCTATAAGACCAAATGCACTACTGATTGTAAGGTTGAAAGACATAATGAAAGGATGGTTGTTAAGGGATACAAGCAACAGCCTGGAAGAGACTATGATGAAACATATGCACTACTTGCAAGGCTGGGAATAGTGTGGGAAGTCCTAGAAATTGCAACCCAACATGAATTGAAAGTATTAAAAATGAATATGAAATCATCCTTCTTGCATGGAGTGCTAAAAGAAGAGGTGTATGTGGAGCAGCCACCTAGCTATGAATTTCTAGGGAAAGAAGACAAGGTCTATAAGCTTCAGCAAGCTCTTTACAGGCTGAAGCAAACACCATAGGCATGGTACAACAAAATTGATTCGTACCTTATGAGTAATGGCTTTAGCAGAAGTGGTAGTGAGCCCACACTCTACATCAAGGCAACCAATGGTGAGATTATTATTGCCATTTTGTATGTAGATGATTTAATTTTCATAGGAAATAGTAATCTTTTCATTGCTGATTTTAAAGAGGAAATGAAAAATGAGTTTGAAATGACAGACCTAGGTTTGCTAAAATATTTCCTAGGCATAGAGGTCCAACAAAAAAATCATGGAATCTTTATTTCACAAAAAAATTAAGCTAAACAAATCTTCAAGAGATTTAGACTATTGGAAAGCAAACCAACCCCAAACCCAACAACTATAGGTCTGAAATTAAGTAAATAGGACAACAACAATGATGTTAACCCAACTCTCTACAAGAGAATGGTTGGAAGCCTCATGTATTTGAAATCATGAAGACCTGATTTGATGTATGCGGTAAGCCTAATTTCTAGGTTCATGGAGCAACCTAAGGACACACACTGGAAAGTAGGAAAAATAATTCTAAGGTATGTCAATGGCACGAAAGGCTATGGCATTATGTACACTACCTCGAATGAGTTTCAACTTGTTGGGTACACAGATAATGATCGCAAAGGAAATGTAGATGATAGGAAGAGAACTTCACAATATTTGTTTGACATGGGTTCTAGAGCAATATCATGGGAATCAAAGAAGCAACCCATAGTCTCTCTCTCCATAGCCAAAGTGGAGTACATAGTAGCAAATGTAGCAGCATGCTTAGAAGAATCCTTGCAGATTTGAATGAGCAGCAAGAAGATGGTATAACCATATTTTGTGACGTGTCTTCTATTGCATTGACTAAGAATCACATATTTCATGGACAAAGCAAGCACATCGAAATCCACTACCATTTCATAAGGGAGTTGGTGGAGCATGGAGTGATTCAACTTTAGTATTGTAGATCTGAGCAACAACTTGCTGATATTTTCACAAAGGAATTGGTAAAAGAATCTTTCGAATGCCTAAGAGATAGGCTTGGAATGTCGGAATGCTCTGGAACTTTAGTTCTAGAAAACATAGAAAAGTGTAGCATAGAAAAGCATAGATGCTCCAGAACTTTGGTTCTGAAAAACACAGAAAAGTGCAGATGCTCTGGAACTTTGGTTCTAAAAAACTCAGAAAAGTACAGATGCTCAAGAACTTCAGAAGACAGTTCCAGAATATAGAATAGATGCACACAGGTTTTCTTTGGAAAATTTTTGCTAGTGCTCGTTAATTTTTGGTTCATTTCCTTGGAAATTTTCTAGAGTAATAAAAGGTAGGGACCAATGCTTTAAAATCCTTGCACCGAAAACATTGCTCCAGAAATTTTGAATGATGATGAAAAGAAAAATGGCTCAGGATTAAGGGGAAGTGTTGGAATATCTAATCCCAAGCAGCAACGGGAAAGTGCATTTAATGCACCATCAGATGAAATAAATTTTGGATTGTTCCCCCCTTTTCGTCTCTAACAATCATGTTGGCCAATTAATATTTGGAAACAAATTAAGTGTGGTGGTTGAATTTGAATTGGGCACCAGGTTTTGGAAAGGTAACAAAAGACAGAAGAATAGAATGTTTTTTAAGAAGAGAATTTTTTTTTTTGCAGCAGAAATAGAAAGGAAGAATGTTTAGCAGAACATAATAGAAAGTGAAATTTCAGGAGAACCTGTAGTAGCAGAGAACATTGACAGTGTTCCAATGCTCTGAAATTTCTCCAGCATGCAATAGCACATAGTAGGAAGATGTGCCTGAACATGCACAATTTTTTATATGAGAATGTACAGAGCTTTTGCTCTGAGTTTTCAAATGTAATCACTTTGTGAATGAAATAGAAAATTGAATATATATTATTTTTGTCTCCTTGTGTTTGTCTCCTTTATTGTTGTATGTTTTCATTCTTTGCCCACTATAGTTGGGTCCTTTTTCCTAACAATTTTGTGATTGCTAATGCGATTCTGTTTTTGGGGATTGTGATTTATGTTGTAGGCTTCTTTAAATTCTCATCACTTCTTTGTGGTGGAGGTTGATCTCTTCAACCGATCGTCGATGTCTTCAATTGGCCATGAGGATATGGCGGCAATAAAAACAGTCTTATTGTTACGTTTATTGTTTGTGTTAGATTTTTCTATAGATTAGTATACATATATATACATTATAAAAAATTCATTATCCCAATTATCTTTAATTTTTAAACAAAATATAATATAATTTAAGTAATGACAATTTTAGCTTAATTTTAATATAAAATACAAATATTTGTAACAATGACAACAATCAACTTGTTCATCCATTGTATTTTGATTGAAGAATGTATTGGTTAATTACATATGAATATACAACCATTTCAATTTAGATAAACAAGTATAAAGATTATTATTTTCCAAGCTTCAAGAATTTGTCACATAAAATAAGAAAATATTATCATTCTGATCAACACTATTACATTGGCCTTTATTAAATTCTTTATAAATTAAATATAGTCATGAATAAAATTTATAAATAGTTTGTAAACATTTTTCAAAAATATATCATAAATTTTTGTTATCATAACTAAATATTTTATGAACACTTTCACATAGTGAACCACTTGTGTTTTGGTAAAAAATTTGCATTATCATTATCATAGTGAATAGATCACACTTTGATTATGAAATTCGACTTCATAACATAAACTTGGTAGGTATCGCATAGTGTCCATGTGACAACCTAAATGATGAAATTACATGATGCACATTGAATCTATTAGCATAAATTTATTACATTGTTATACTAGCAGTGGGTGTATGCAGTTGAGTGTGTAGTTAAACTATTTTAGTTAAAATACTTCCTTGCTTGTATGCTTCTTCGCTTGTATAAATGAATTGGTGATCATCAAATAAATTAATCAAGATTTTTCAGATCTTCATTTGGTATCAAAGCTTCTTGTGCCTAAGAGTATGAACATGATCATATTTTGTTCCAAAGATGTATGAGAAGCAATGGGCCATGATGAAGAAGTTGATAGAATACAAAGAGAAATGTAAAAGAATGCAAGATTAAAGGAATTTCTATTTTTAGCATTTTACAACCATTTTATTTAAATTTTCTTTGAGATGTTCCTATGCATTGGAAGAAGCTAGTGAAGCAGGTGATTCTAATGAATCTAGTGGTCTCTCTTTTATGTTCCTATACTTGTGCAATAAAAGTAGCACATGAATCTGATGTAATGTTGGGTGATGGAACTATGTTTAATTGAAAAAGGTTTACAATTAGCTTGAAGGAATTGAATATACAAATAGTACCATTTAAAGTGTGATACAAAGGAGCCATTGGAATAGTCAAATTTTCTTACCATAAATAAATCCCTATGATGTGCTAATGAAATCATTGTTCTTGTCAAAAAATTTAGTTATTGTAGTACATATGGCCATACCATCACTTGGATTCTAAGGTGAATTTTGGTGGATGTCAATTATGTTGGATGACACAAGTAGTGTTGCAAGAAATTGATGGAGCTCTCAAAATTTTGCAAATTTTCCTAAGAAAGCTATAATTTGAGTAATGATTTTTGAGCTCTATGGTCAAAATGGGCTAGGGATTTGTTTTAAACCCCACCTTCAAAGATTTCCCATTCTAAAACCCTCAGATGTTATAACTCTATGGCGACTTGTTCTTTCCAGTCGCTAGTCAAGTAAGTCATGACTTAATCCTTCAACCCCATCAGGTAACCGACCCCCTTTGGTTAGGATGAATGGTCACCTAACATTCCATCATTCATTCAAAATTTTCCTAAGTCAAGAAAATTAATTCAATTGGATTAAGTTATTCTCACCAAGGGTCTCACCATTGTTGGCCTAGTCATGGCCCCTTCATGATTAACATTTAAGTGGTGCAGGAGCTAGAGACATTAGATCTAAATTTTTAATCTTGACCACCCATCACACACCACATGGGCATTGATGAAGAGTGATTTGGAAATGTGCGAGCTCTGCAAGATGCTGACACGTGTCCTTGTGGTATGGGGTCCAACTTTTGTATCGATGCCTGATAACTGATGGCAGTGAAATTGATGGTTGCAGTGATGAGGTGTGATCTAATCTCAGTCATTCATCGTACACCTCATAGTACATGATTAATTCTTGTCCAAAAACTTTTGAGGTGCATGAAATGGTGACATGTGGTGTCCTTGGCTGTAGAGCAAAGCACAACAGAGCTTGTGAAGCAAATGACTTGGCATCCAGTCAAAACCCTCTTATTGGCCGAATGGTGCAAATCGAGGGTCTAGGTTTTCAAACCCAATTTGACCGTATCTAGACTGCTTAATCATCCATCTCATTCAAAGATCAATGGTGTATATTTAAAATTGACAACACACACAAGGGTTAGTCATTTTATCTTGCAACTAGCAAGCATTAATGGTGTATTCTCTTCAAAAGATATCAAATGGAGCCTTTGTGCATGCAATAAATTAATTCCTATCCATTATGGAGTGATTTTCAAATCTCCAAGTACTTGGGTTGATCACAGCTAAGAGAATAATGCCAACCATTAATTAACCTTTTGAGCATGTAACACCATCAAAATTCATCAATAAATATGGATGAAGTAGTGGTCATTTTCACCACTGCAAGCACATTATTTGACATCTTACTAAATCTGTGAAGATTGAGGAATACGTAATTGTGAGCTCGAGGAATTATCATACGGTGAAGATGAGAAAACTAGTTGCTTCTGTAGGACTAGTTAGAAGGTCATACCAACTAAATTTGCAAAGGCCCTATAATGATATTCTAGAACATGCTTCGATTACGAAGGACAAGGTTCCTGTCAAATATCCCATGAGTTCACCTTCAAGGTGTATTAGGAGGCTACAATTCTAGGAACCTGCTACTGGGATGACTAAGGATAAAGGCAAGGGACCAACACAATTCACTGTCGAAGCTTGCAGGATAGTGAGATATGGACATGGCTCCTTTGGTTAGAAGAATTCACCCATTGACATCACAAAAATTCCATTTGAAATTGAAATGGAGATAGACTCTATCTATTCCTAGTATCTCATGACTCTGGGCCAAGCTTCGGCCCTGAGAGTGGAGGTATTGTCTATCTTTCCATTGGTTGCTAAGACTCCAAACGGGAAAGATTGATCTGTGCTCAATATAGGAAAAGATGAAGAGGGAGTTGAGGTCACTTCTCTGTCTCTTAGGATGACACAAAGTGGGAATGTGTATCATGGATTGGGTGGTGGTGGTAGTATGTCTTTTGGTCCATGAAAAGGTGGTGTGTGGAATGGAATTTTTTTGTGATTTTTGATAAGTTTTTGTGGTGGTCACTCTTCTTTGCACATGTGGGTGGTATTTTTGGGGTGTTTGATGTTGACTGCATGCCTTCATGGCAATGTGGACATCAGATTTGTTGCTTACTTGGAAACTAAGGGAAATTTTTGCGGCACTTTACAATTCCCTTTCAATGGTGGTTACAATTTTGGTTTTCCCCATTTTCAATGTGCTTTTGTAGGATTTCTATGTGGGGGAATTTTGAAATGCAACTAAAATTTGGGTTGAAATGACATTTTGTAATGTAATTGCATTTCAAACAAAAAGATTGTCTACTCCCTTACATTATAAAAGGGAATTCAGGGCTCATTTGTAGGGGGTTCTAGTTTCTTGAGTCTTTAAGTCTAGTATATGCAAGGGAAGAAACTAGGAAGGATCCCTGTGAATAGAATAGTTGAATTATCTTTACTTTCAAGTTATGCATATGTAAATATTTAATAGTCTTATAGAAATTAATGATATCAAAACAAATCTAATGCGTAAGGAATTTACTCTCTGCTGTGAATCATCTCACAAATTTTGAATGAAATATCAAGCATATTATGTTCATCTTCAAATATTTTATTTGAATGCATGCTCTTATTTATGCTTTGGTTCAAAGAATCGATTAAATGTTTAAGTGAGGTCATGAATTTTTGAGGATTTCTAAAGGATCTAGTAAGAAGTGTTGTATTATGCACAACGAATTTTCATAATGAAAGGCCTTATGGGAATCATCCATAATTATCAGGGTTAAACAATTTCTATATAATTGATTGTAAGATGTATGACTCCATTGCCCAATTGATGAAGACATTGATCTGTTTGCTAAGGTACTTTCCATCTGAAGGAATATAATAGTATGTACCAGACCTTGGACTTGAAACTAGAACATTTTTTTTTTTAAAATTTACTTACCATGAGGCATGTGTGTCGAGTACTTATTTATTCCTAGTGAATTGATAGTTATTTGCTTAAAGATTAGCAAACATTTGAGTGAATTATATTATTTACCTCTCATAGGAACCAATCTGTGATTTGATTTGTCATTCATTGAGATTGTAAAATTTAATATTCTCTAGGAACACCCTCTTAGGTCCCACAAATCCTAAAGTGTAGAATATTTCAATCTTCAATTGAATCTTGTCAGTTGGCCATGATTCATTTTAAGGGTCTTGAGTTTAGGAGTTGGCTACTCTTTAGAGATTCCTTAGGTACACTAGAAAAGACACCAATAGAATGGAAACTCTACTAGGGAATGCACTCATAAATTTGGTTGTAAATTTTCTTATCAAAGAGTCATTCAAATCTTGAACTATTATTTCTAATTGGAGGATGAAAATTATTGACTTATATTTTCCCATCCGAGTCATCGATAGAATGGTGACTCTGCTGGGGATAATTCTCACTCACCAGATGCAAATATTTGCATCGCAGAGTCAAATAATGAAAGAATTTTGAACATCTTGTTTAGACATTGATCAATTTGAAGACCTAGTAAAGGATTTGATTGAATCAAAGTTTGAGGAACCAGAAGGTAACTCTACTATGGAAGCCAACCTAAAGCCTGTATAATTTTGTAGAAACATCATTTCATTTGAAGTTCAATCCTTTGCGATAGGAGGTGGCGACTTTGACAAGAAAACCTGACAAAGTTTACATCAAATCTCTAGAGCTACATATTTGAAGATAAAGGATGGGTGGTTGTTGTAGAATTCCAGGTATTCTCCTTGAATTTTGGATGACTTGATCTTGTTATGAGCAAATTAAGATAAATATTTCATGTTAAAAGTGTAAGCGATTCCCTATTAGGTGAAGTAGCACTAGATCAGGGAATAATGAGGAAAATTTAGCATTCCTTTTCTAATGAATGTTGTAATTAGTTCAGTATCATGGATAAACATGTTGGTGTGAAAGATCCTAAGAAAAACTCATGAAAATATGTAGTGTAAAAGGCTTAGGGTTATAATTGTTAAAGAGAATTGGTGTAGAATTGTGTAAGTGTAGATCAAATTTACAATTCTCTTTTAAACTATGAAATTACATAGTGAAGCTACATACTCTGTTGAAAACATGAATGCAATTGAATATGATCAACAACATTTGTCGGGTCAAAGGTGCTTTAGTATTGTAAGATACATATCCATTTGCTTTGACAATATTTATAGGTATCTTAATGCTATCCCACCAAAGATAAGAGATAAGCTACCAAGGTTCAATGGTGCAAAGGCTGAATCAAGAAACAAGAATGTACAAGAGTTCATTGACATGATGGGAGATTATGAATTGGATTTTGAAGATGTTATGAAACTCTTTGTTCAATCCTTGAAAGGAGATGTAAGAGACTAGTTCTCTTTCTTTCCAAGGTCTTCTATACATTGTTGGACTAATCTCAAGGAAGTTTTCATGGAACAATTTGGTGAAAGAATAAATCCAAGTGTTGCAAGAAAGAGTTTTGTGCAAATCTCTAGGGGTAAGGAAGAGTTGATCCTTGCCTTTAACCTTAGGTTTGCAAAGGTCATAAGATAAATCCCTGAACACATAAGGCCAAATGATGTAGAATTTTTGGTTGTGTATTTACGAGCATTTAATAGTCAGATGGGTTTCTTGTTTAGAGATAAAGATCCTGCTACCTTACAACAAGCTTACCAAAATGCCATGGATATTGAAAATAATTTGAAGTACTCAATAATGAGGGGAAATGTGACTGCTAATATGAATGGCCCTAATAGAATTCAAATTATTGAGCCAAACAAATCAAAACATAAATATTTTTGTCAGAAAAAGGAGCCCTTAGATGTTATATCTGCACTACTTCCCTAAGGTACAGAACAGGTGCAGGCATCAACCTCATATCAAGTAGGATTGGGAAGGGGTGACTTAATATTTCTAATTAGAAAGTTGTATGAGATGAAAATACATGTAAATGAATCACCATATGACTTATTATCAATATTCCTAGATGTTCTGATGAAGATACCCAAGGATGTTAGACCTAATGACTTAATGTGCATTGATTTGTCTTGTGAGGCTTACAAAGCATGATTAATCCAATGGCCTAGGGAATTGAATCCTTATAGTCTTGATCAGGTAGTGGATTGGATAAGAAATATGGAAAACATTGAGCATAGTTGTATGGGTATGTGGAGGATCATCATGGAAAAAATAGGACCTTAAGTGGCAAAAAATTCAGAAAATCAGAGTTAGGTAACTTGATGTAAAAATTGAATAAGTTATCTATATTATTTAAAAAATATGTAAGAATAGAATCTGTAGAAAATTCAATGTAGTTTCTAAACTACTAGATTTAAAAAAAATAAAAAAATCTATTTGGTGAAAATTTGAAATTTCAATGCTGTAGTACTTAAATTTCAGGGAAAAAAGAAGAAGTAGGTGTTTGTCTGACCACCCTAACCACAATAAAATGATAATATTTTTTTATAATATATTTTAGATATAAGTAAAGGATTCATGTCCCAATGTGATGCATATTTTTTTGTAATTTTTTTCCAAGTAAATAATTATTTATGATTATTTTATTACAACTTTTTAAAAATATAAAAACTTGTATGTCTAACCACCTTAACTTTGTCAAAACTTCATGAAATTCAATTTTTTTTTAATCCTATAATATGTGAAGCATAGAATGTGACACATGTTTTGGATTCAAAAAATGTGATACCATTTGAAAGCTATATATATTTTTCACTCATCCTATCAATTAGGACTTTAGTCATAATTTGAATAGAAAATGAATAATAATTAGTTATTAAATTCAAAGTAAAGCATAATTTAGATTGGTGGAAAGTTGAGAATCTACTTTAAAAACCCTTTTCGTTTCATCAATTTTGGGTAAAACAAAAGTCGTCAGCCACATACCTATCATATTACCACTTTTTGGCCCATCATGATCCTACACATACCCATATGCCGCATGTGGATTCTCGAAATGTGGTCAATAATTGTCATATTGAGCAGAATCGAAGGATAAGGTTGAAAGATCAAGAAGATGCATCAGAAGGTAGAAAGTTAGCTGATGATTGTTGTTGTTTCACAAGCACTCTAGATGTAGGCTCAGATAATACTGATGAAAATGAAGAGATAAAGTACAAGGATAGGGAAATAATACCTGATTTTATTCCTTGGGATGTCATAGTTTGTGAGCAAACACAAGAGGTATAGGGTGAAGCCTCAAATGTTGATCCAATTAGGAATAATGATGTGCAAATCAGTGATGGACATGAACCTAATCTCAGTTATATGACACAAATGGTCAATAAAAGGAATGACATCAAGCTTGATCAATATTCTATTGAATATAATTATTCCTATGAAATGGAGATAGATTCCTTTGCTTCAAGTAAAGGGTATGTTGATAGCCTTGAAGGAGTGTGTTTCCTAGGTAGTGGGTGATTCTCTTCATGTGATTAATTTTCTGAATGTGGATTAATTGTTACGAGTGCAAATGATGAAAAGGATATTGAAAATGTCTCTCTTTGCTCTTCAAGTGACTACATTGATTTTGGATGCACTAATGATCAAGGATATTGGGATCCTAACATTGATAAGGAAGGGTTACATGTGACAATCATGAAAGTGTGGAAAAATCCCTTATTTGATTAACACCATCCTAGGTCCCATAGAGCCTAAAGTGTAGAAGATTTTAGTCTTCAACTGAATCTTGTCAATTGGCCATTCATTTTAAGGGTCTTGAGTATAGGAGTCAGATACTCTTTTACGATTCCTTAGGTGCACTAGAAAAAAATCCAACAAAAGCCATGAAAATGGGAAGCAATTAGGAGTTCAAGATGGAATCATAAACATTGGATTAAATATTTTTCTCTTCTAGACACTCTCCAAAAAATTGGCAATCTACAACTAGATGATTTTCTTATGTAAGGATTACTCAAGTATTTCATATTTGATGTACGATTCCAAGCAAGGATAATTTTTGCTAAGCTCAAGAAATGGTATCATGAAGATAATGAATGTGAAGTAGAACATCCAAAAAAGTGTGGAGGAAAATCGTCTTGTTACAATCACTCTAAGAGGTCCTCCTTCCTAATTCCAAACTTTTGTCATGACATTAAACATCACCAAGAAAAGGTGTCATATGAAGAGCTCATAAATTTACTCTAACAAGAAGAAGCCATCCAATCATTGCAAGATAAGTTTGAAGATGAAGAATTGGGCTCGAGGCACATAATGGTATCGAAGCTAGTCTAGCATCTCTAAGCACTAGTAGTGTGGCTTAAGGGGGTGTTGTAAATAAGCCACACTTGTACCAATGATGGGCTAGCTAGAGAGAGGCAAGTATCTTAGTTGGTAGAGCACTTGAGTAGAAAATGGAAGGTCCTAGGCGGATTATGTTGGATTTTTTATTATAGGAAGTCAATTATAGGATATATTTTTCAATTTGGATCTTGAGCTATTCTATGGATTATGAAGAATAAATTTTTTGTTGATCTCTCATCCACTAATACTAAATATCATTCCACATATTGAGCTATGTGCAAAGCGATTTGGTTATATCACATTTATGTTGACATGGATATACCTCCAGAAAAGCTACCTCTTATTTTTTATGATAATAAGGGAGTGTTGAAACTAGGGTGATCCCACAATAATGGGTTACAGTTTTTGGCCAGACTTGACATTAAAATCGGGATTTTTCACCAGACATTCACTTTCTTACACCTATAGCAGCTAAACCATTAAGGTTTTGAAGATGAATCAAACTTGTTATTTGTTAGATATTTGGTGTAGATTCTAATTATATTTTTATAAAAAAATTAAAAAATAAATTGTGAATCATTTTATGTAATTTTTGATAACTTTTTTTTTCTACTAATCAACATTTTTAAAAAGTGATCTTTACTTCAGCCCACGTAACTTTTTTAATAAATAGGATACAATTCTAATTTTTAAAATACAAAATTTTCACACCAATATCTAGGGGATGGACTTTTTTCATAATTTTTTCTTACATTTTTTTAATTAATTTTCCAAGTCAACGTAATTATAATTTGGGCAGAGGTGTACTTCGGTCCACATAACATTTTTTGTATTCATTTGAATGAACTTATTCTTTTCTTGTTGGAATAAGGACATCAATACCTAGTGCAAATGTATTTTTTAGAATTTTTTTCTCTATTTTTCTATTTTTTCATATGTGTGAAATAAAGAACTTGATGTTCATTGAAAATTCTACATTCACAAGAAATAAAATATATATATAATAATCAAATTAAACATATTTAAAATTATACTTTTTTGGAAGCTTATAATAAAGGTTACAAGCTTACAAAACATCAATTTTAAATGAATTCATTTGATCAGCCAAAAGGTAAATTAAAAGTGGTTTTTTATCAGCATTTTGATTGGTGTTGAGGAGACTGGATTATAGGTATGGTTTAAATATAACAAGGTTCTATCCAAGGGGGTTTGATTTAAGAGGGTTTGATCAATCCCTCTTTAATTAAAATAATTTAAATGGAACCTTTAAATTCATAAATCATTGTATTTTCTAAAAATATGTGATTTTAGGAAAAAATGAGGATGTCCCAAAAAGTGTAACCATTATTGTGGCAGCACCCACTAGTGAAGGATATAGTGTTTCACGAAATAAAAAAGCATATAGATGTTGAATGTCATTACATTTGACAACAATTCACACACCACCACATTTTGCTCTAATACTGCCCATTCTCAAATAGCTGATATACTCACCAAGTCTCCTAGCAAGGTAAAATTTGAATTGTTTTGGGGGTACTTTAGTACATTTTTGTTCTTTTGTTGGTAATCTTTGTAATTCTTTTCCTAAAGGTTTTCTAAAATCCCCTATGGGTAAATATAAGGTTTTGGTATCCCCTTCCCATGGCATTGGTGTTGGGGGACCCATTTTGGAGTCGAAATTGTCCATTCTGACTCCCTTGTCTTCCCCTACAGTTTCTATTTGCTCGTATTGTGAGGTTGTTCTTCACGTCTTGCTAGCCTCCTCTCCTTTGGCTCACATGTTTGCTAAGTTTGTTCCCTTTTCCTAGCTCCCGATACTCCCAACCTTCTCTCTCGTGGTTGACTAGTGCATTTCCCCTATTTCCTCCAAGTTATGTTATGAGGTTTCTGCCTTAAACTTGACCCCTTTGTTGAGCACTAATATATCCCATTTGATGATTGACGTGATCCTTGATGTTGTTTATTTGGTCATCCCTTTTGTTATCCATCCTCTTATAGAGACTAGTCTTCTCAATCCTTCCAATTTGTTTAGCCCTCAAAAGTTGACAAATGTGGGGAATACTACCCAGGAAGGAAAGAAACCTGTTAAAGTTACCAGATAGAAAAAATGGTGAAAGATATTTTCAATGGAATCCAGGTAACACTAGATTAGGTTGGCTTCAAGTGTAATAATAAATGTTAATCATTTCTTGGAATACTTGAGAGATTAATAGCCTTGATAAGAAGCATATTGTTAGGGACTTCATCAAAGAGTTAAAGCATAACATTTTTCTCTTGCAAGAAAAATAATTACAACCACTGAGTTTGAAAAATCTAGTAAGTTCATCTAGCCTAATGCTCTATTCTTGGTGGTGGATGCTATTGGTGCCTCTATACATTTGGTTACAATGTGTAAATATTTTCTAAAAGGATCCTTAATCTCTAAGGAAAGAAATTTTCTTAAAATTTGTTTCTCTCAAAGCTTTGGCCTCATTGATTGGGTGTTATCTAATTTCTATGCACCCAATAATATGGTCCAAAGGAGATACACTTGGGTTGATCTATTTGGATGTAGTAATAATTTTTTGCATAGTAATTGGATGGTGATAAGGTATTTCAAGTCCCCTCTTTTCCCTTCAAAAAAATAGGGAGGTATCCTGGATATGTTCAACAACATGTCAGATCTCAACTCCTTTCTACATGAAGGTGGTTTGATTGATTTAGACCTTGAGCGTAACTTGTTCACCCAGTCTAACAAAAGAGATGGGGACAATCTTATTTAGGTGTGGCTTCATAAGTGTTTGGTTTCTACAAACTGGGATATTTCTTCCCTTCCCTATCTTCTCCCATCAGATTTGGTTCAAATCATACCACATTTCTCTTGAGTTGGAGCACTCCCCCTAAGGCGAAAAGGCCATTCCATTTTTAATTGACATGGATGTACCAACCTATGTTCAGGAAGCTTCTTTCCTCTTCGTGGAGGGGCCATGGATATGGCTTTGCGATGTACAACGTAGCCTTTAAACTCAAGAGCCTTAAGTGTAATCTCAAAGTTTGGAGTAGGAGTTATTTTGGTAACATTTTGGAAAAGAAAAAGTCCCTCAAAGACCAGGTTTGGAAAGTTCAAAAAGAGTTGGAATTTTGCTTCTAGGTGGATCTTGCTGCTAAGGAAAAGACTTTCTTAGTGAACTTCACAATATTATTGAGAAATAGTAGGTCTATTAGAAACAACATTTCAAGAAACAATGACTGTGTGAAGTGGATAAAAAGTCTAGGTTCTTTCACATAATGGCCTCAAGACATAGGAAGAGGAATAATATCTTTGAATTGATCCCTATGATGGATCCACTCTGACTGAGGAGGAATAGTTATCCCATGCTAGTGTTTCCTTTTTCCATAACCTCCTCAACCCTCACTTGATGGATTTTCTTGTAGGTGATATCATTAATGTTATCCCTCTGGCTCTAACTCAATAGGTGGTTATGTCCATGGAACACGATGCTTAGGTGGATGAGATTCATGAGGTGGTGTGTTTGCTTAGCCCTTTTAAAGCTCCTGGCTCATACGAGTTTCCTCATTTCTTTTCTCAGATGTATTGGATTATTGTTGGTTAGGACATCATAACTATGGTGGTTGAATTCCTTTCTACTAGAAAAATACTTAAATAATTCAATAACACTTTCATTTTTCTCATTCCTAAGCATCTAAGGGAAAATAAGTTAACAAAATTCAAGCCTATTATCCTTTGTAATACATTTTACAAAATCTCCTCGAAGTTGCTCATCAATTGCAATAAACCTCATTTGAATAAGCTGATACACCCTGCCTAGAAAGGTTTTGTTCTTGGGCAGAAAATAAACAATGGTATTATGTTGGTGCATGAAACCCTCCACTCCATGTTTAAAAGTAGAAAATAAATCATGGCTCTTAAGTTGAACATCTCCAAAGCCTACGACAAGGTGTCTTGGTATTTCCTTTTTGAAGTCCTCCGCAAATTTAGTTACTTCAGTAAACTATTGAAACTCATTTAGGGTTGTGTTACCTGCCCCAAATATTTTGTGATTGTTAGTGGCACCCCACAAGGCTTTTCTCAGTTTTTGGTGGAATTTTCTAAGGGTACCCTTTGTCTTGCTATCTCTTCATTATGATGGCTGAAGTTCTTGCTTAGAATTTTGAATGCAAAGTTTTGAATTGTTATGTTGTGGGCTTTGCCCCTTCTTCTATGTCTCGTCCATTCTCACATTAATAATTTTTTTATGACACGATCTTGTTGAGGGAGGCCATGCTAGTTGAGGCTAAAGGTTGGTTGGATATTCTCACATAATTCATTATGACCTCTAGGTAGTGTATCAATTTTACCAAAAGTGTTACCTTTTTCCTAAATGTTGACCTTGCTCCTCAAGATAGGATTTCTAGAAATCTTAATTTCCAGACCCTCCCCCTTCCCTTGATGTATCTGGGCATGCCGCATACTGTTGGAAAAGTGGACAATTCAGTCTGGTCTACTCTATTGGAATGGATCTAGAGGAATCTTGCTACATGGAAGGGGGCTCTTCTTAGCAATGTTGGTAAGATTCTCCTTATCAAGACCACCCTTCAAAGTTAAGTTGTGTACCTAATGTCTTTTATTTTATGCATGTTGTGTGGTCGAAGAAACTTGAACAAATATAGTGTAGATTCTTGTGGTCAGGGACCGAGGAAAGGAGAAAATTCTCTCTGGTGAAATGGGATACTATATCCTCTAGGAAATACTATGGAGGACTAGACCTGAGGAAAACTAGATTGATGAATATGGCTCTAACAACAAAAATTTCCTAGAAACCATTAAACAATTAGGCACAATTGATTTCTATTCTTAAGAACAAGTATCTGTAGGGATGATATTTTCTTTCTCTACTAGACAATGGAGTTCCTCCCACTAGTTCTATGATATGGAATAACCTTTTAAAAACCAAAAATTTACTCTTTTTAGGCTCTTCTTGGATGGTCAGATTGGGTACCATGGTCTCTTTCTAGGATGACAATTTTTTGTCCTTGCAAGCTCTTGGTCTCCATCCTATTTTGTCTACAACTCGGTAGGACCTTTGCGCTTGGTTGGGAGTTAAGGTCTTAGATTACTTAGATTCCTCCATTGTTCCACCTAGATGGATGAATGAATCTAACTGGTTCAATCCACCCCTCAAGTTGGCTAATGAAGAACTTCTTAGAAGAGTCAAGAACCACAAGTTCTTCCCCTTCAACTTGTCTGACTCTTTGGTCTAGATGACTTCTAAAGATGGCATGTATTATGTTCAGAAGAGCTACAATATCCTTTCTACCTCTTGGAACCCCATGTTTGATCGGATGCAGTCTTGGAGAGGAAATTCCCTAGCTAAAGTCAACTTAGTTTGGTAAACTATTTGTCACAAAAGGATCCGCACTCTAGATAACTTGCACAAAAAAGGCATATAACTTGGGAATCAATGTTTTTTATGTGAGAATGAAGATGATTCCATCTCTCACTTGTTGTTCCATTGCTCTTACTCCTAGTACGTCAGGTAGAAAATCCATTCTCTCTTGAAACTTTGTTGGGTCTAGCAGAAGCATGTTCATGAGATTCTGGAAAGCTAGTTCCCCTGATGTCACACCTTTTGATTGTTGAGCTGTAGTGGAAATTTTTGTTCTTTACGAGATCGATAGTCTAGAAAGAACACAATAACATAACTTTCAAAAACAAAAATCACCATGGTTGGTGGTGGATAACAAGGTTATCAATCAAGTTGTTGAGTTGATCTTTGTTGTCAGTTGCAAGCCCAAAATAAATCCTAATTCTTTGGAGGTCTCTATTACGTCATTGTGGAATCTATATGAGGCCCTTAATGAACTCATTTATCTTAACTTGTTGGATAGGTGAAGTACTCCTTGGTCCCCGACCTGCAAGCCTCATTTGTTGAAGCTTAATTTTGATGGCTAGGCTAAACCTAACCTAGGTTGGGTAGGAGGGGTTGGGGCCATCTATGGCCACAAGGGGATGTTAAATCTAGCCTACATGATTAACTTGGCATTCAATCTTCTAGATTCACTGAGGTGGTGGAAACCTTCCACAACATACAAATTGTCATGTAGGCTAGGCTCTCAAATTTGATTATAGAAGAAGACTCTAGAAATATGACTCTCATGCTGACTAGGAAAGCCTCTACCTATTGGACCCTCCAGGACCCTATGTCCTCAGCTCACAATCTCATGTTTTCCCTTTAGAATTGTAGTGTTAATCATATGTATAGGAGCGACAATAATGTTGTCAATGCATTAGCAAATCTTGGAGCTTTTACTCCAAATATAGTAATATGTGATAATATCATCTATATCATAGGTTATATGCTTGAATTAATTCAACATGATGCTACAGTAATATCCAAATGAGATTGAGCTAGATACGTTGTCAACTCTAATTGAAAGTTTCCACACTCATCAATTATGGTAAGTTAAGCCTGCTATGTTGTCTTTTCATATTTATATTCTCTTATAGCTCTAGTTTTGTATAGCCATTTGCACGACTGGTATTACAATGCTTTGAAGTTTGTGATTTTAGTGATGGGTGGAGATCTAGTGTAGGATGAAACTAATAGTTGTGATGGTTGGAAGGAAGCCTAGGAGGTTTGGGCCATTCTAGAAAGGGTCAATCTAGCCTTGTTCCCAGAGGGGATGGAGGGGCATGACCCCAAGATTTCTTTGGAGTTTGCTAATTCTTGGGTGGATGGACCTATTATTGTTAGTGGAGTTTCCTTCATGATGACTCTAGAGCTTATTGCGGAGGTGATGGAGCTCTCTCTAGAAGGAGTTTAAATTCCTCACAAGTTGAAAATCCATTACCAAAAAGACATGGAATGTTTTCTAAAAGAGGGTGAGAGGGTGTATAGATTGAAAAATGGCTTTAACCATGTAGACCTACCTAGTGTTTGGAGAAAAAGTGCTAAATTCCTCACGAGGTATGTCACTCTCGAAGGGATTTTATACCACTTTCATTCTCACCTTTTCCCTACACTTAATTATCTTAGGTATAATGTTAAAATGAATTTCAATTTTTGGATTTTGTCCTTGGTTGAGCAATCTGTTAGAAGTGTCAAGGAAAAATGCAACAAATTACCCATCCACCAAGGCCTTACTTATCATATTTACAAGTTCCATTCTATGTTGCTTCCCTCCCCTACCACTACTCATAAGAACACTCTAACAATTCGCAACCCCACCAATCTCCCTATGGACCTCAACCCCTCTATCACTCTTGATGAAACCCTTCCAGCCATTTTCCATAGCAAGTGGGCCTAAGGTAAAGCTCCTATTAATGAAACCCCCCCAAACCCCATCAAATGCACTCCTTTGTCGGAACCCATGACTATTTCTACTTCTAGTTCATGGGAGTCTGACAACTCAAACAATCATTCTTCATTGATTCCCACACTAGCCAACTCCCTTGTGCACTCTTTTTCTCATGTGAATATCTCTGAAATTCCCAACATCCCCTAGTTCTAACCCTAACCCTCAAAATACTCCTGATTTGTGCATCAATCTAGAGGAAACCGATATTGAACTAAGGTCAAGTTGTGCCCTTAGAGATCTCCTCTATAAAAAAAATCAATGAAATTTCAAAGATAATCAACATTTAGAGGGATATCATGTAGTGGCTATTGGGCCAACTAGTTATGGCTAAGGAAAGAATCCAAATTTATGAGGGAAAGGTTCTTGAGTAGCAGGTCTTGTGACTGGGGGAGGTGGAGAACAAGGAGCATTGGGACCTGATTGCCTCTTTGGCTAGGTCGTTAGAGAAGTGGACAAAGTGGGAAAAGGAGTTGGATGATTTGAATGCCATTTTTAGCACTAAGGAAGGAAAAAAGAATTTACTTACCGAGATTGATGCTATCCATCAAAATCAAGTGAAAACCATGCAATGCCTTAGGGTCATCACCACTTATAGCAAAGAAACCATGAAGAACATTGTCCTCACTCTTTAGGTTTTTTAGAATGAATTAAGGAAGTGTCAAGTGAAATGGTTTGTGGATGGTTCGAAGGATGGTCATATGTAGAAAAAAAGGGAAAAATGGTGGATACGTCAACTCGCAATGTCAGGGTGAATACCTAGGCCATTCAACATGGGCCTATAACTTTTAAAAAGAAGCTCCAATTTTTGTTCTACAAATGGAATGCGATCATTGGTCTCAAGTTGTTGGGAGACTTGTAGGTGTCTTGTGGTTTTGTATTGGTCCCATATTTGTGTTCTTTCTATGTTGTTTTTGTTGGTCTAATTGTTTAAGCTTATGTTTATGTTTTAGTATTTTTGGGTTTCTCACTTCTCATGAGTTCCTTGGTTGCCTCTATAATTTCTTTGTAATGGGTGTTGGCCCTTCTATTTTTAATCTAATCAAAACTTTTGTACATTGTTATACTAGCAGTAGGCGTATGCAGTTGAGTGTTCAATTAAACTATTTAAGTTAAACTACTTCTTGTTTATTCAACCACTTCTTCACTTGTATGCCTCCTCTCTTGTATAAAAATAGTGGTGATTATTGAATAAAACAATCAAGCTTTTTCAACTCTTCAAAATCTAATGGAGTAGGTGAATTTAAAAGCAATGAGCAACCATTCATTAACTAGGCCTAGGCATGTGTTACTAATTCAAGATTCTCCCTTAAGGAATCTCATGAATCTCATGCTAATCTTAATAGAAAAAGTGTGGTTGTTGATGATCCTTGTTGGCATAACAGGGACCTTGCAAATGCATCCATTGAGGTAAAGATTTGAAAGCTCATTTAAAGAGCAAATAACTCGTCACAAAAATCTCGAATCTCTATTTATAGATTATAAAATTTAATATCTAAGCTCATTGTCACCTTAGATTCATAGAGAAAGTTAACATGATTAGCATAATTATCAAATCCCCTTTGACTGGTGGTTGGCCCAATTTTATTAATTTTTTTCACCATCTTGTTCCTCAACCAATAGGAGGCACTTGATTCTTCTATCCAAAGGTGGACATTCCATGGAAGATACTTGTGATAGTTGGTCAACCAAATAGGCACCCATGTATGTGCATTATGTGACATCTTTCTCATCTGCATCAAAATAATTATTAGCTTTCACATTTTTATTATACCAAAAGACATTTATTGACACTAATGGCATAGACTCAGAGAATGAACCTTGATAAATTTTGAGATTTTGTTAACCATATCATCTACCAGATCCTTGTCATGATTAATGGCCCATTGATGATTCAAAATTACTCAATTTGATCAAGACAATGGTCACACTATTGAGCAACATGGATACTAGCTAGCCAATGGTGGAATAGAGTTTAGTTGTTAGAGTAAGAACATCAGCATGATGCATCAGCCCTTTGATATAAAATGATTAGTGGCCCTAAGATTGTAGAGTATTTTAACACTACCATGAAGAAACAAGGAAATCCATCAATATAATGAACTTTTCTCATAGCCACCAAGTAGACACACACACATCAAAAAGAGAGAACTTTGTATTCGATCTCCAAGATATCTTACACATTGCATCAAAGTGCAACCCTAGATACTTAATATCATCATTAAATCATCACTATAGAGCTTCATAAAATTATAGATCAAATCTCGGTCCTCCATAATTATAACATTAAAACATGTGAAACACAAGATCATATATGAAGATCAAACAATTATCATAAAGATGAAAAAAATTATTAATAATAAAGAAGATAAAATATAACTGATACTTACTGAATCCTTTTTTTTAGATGAATTATCAACAATGTACCAAAGGAGGACTAGTATAAACCAGAAGGCATGGAAATTACAGATCCGGTGGCACAAGCATACACTCCCGAGCCATCGATTGCACCATTGCTTCTTAAATTGTATCGCACCAATCACGCCAAATGAAAATACCAAGAAAACTGGTAGACACCGTTGCCAATACCAATGATGTGTTTGACTCTTATGAATACTACTTAGACACTGTTTTATACAGATTCTGTTTATATTTGTACTTTTAAGACAATTGCTTTTAGATATAACCGTCCTCTCTATCTCAAATTACTTACACGATGTTTTATACAGATTCTGTTTATATTTGTACTTTTAAGACAATTGCTTTTAGATATAACCGTCCTCTCTATCTCGAATTATTTAGACAATGTTTTATACAGATTCTGTTTATAATTGTACTTTTAAGACAATTGCTTTTAGATATAGCCGTCCTCTCTATCTCGAATTGGTTTCTCTAGGTGGAGAACGTTATTTAAAGGAAGGAACTCGATATGAAGTTATAAAACATATCACATTCTTCTCCTGTGCTATTGCAGTAACATACATAATGCCTTTAGCCCTTGAAGCCACTTTATCTGAAATTGATCTCCCTATTGTCGACATTTCAAAATTTCCAAGAGACTTCGATGCTCAAGACCTGAACAACCTTCGATATCATCCCGAGCTCGCCAAACTCACAGAGGCGTGCAAAGAATGGGGATTTTTCCTGGTTGTCAATCATGGAATTCCAGTAGATCTTGTGGAAATGGCTGAGAATGTCAGCCAAAATTTATTATCCATGCCTACCGAGGCCAAAGACAGAGCCTCCACTGGTAAGCCATTAGATACATACTTCCGAAAACCAAACTATCAGTCCTTTTACCTTCGAGACGCGACTAGTCCAGGTTCGTTTGAGAAAATGTGTGAAAAGATATGCCCTGAAAAGAACCCAATTTTCTGGTATGTTATTCATCTTTCATTTTCCTTCATCAAAAGCTAGTTGATTCGGCTGTGTCTAATTATTTGAATTCTTGCACTATCCCGTGGCAGCGGAACGATGGCAACGTACGCTTCGTTTGTCTCAGATCTTGCACAAAAAATCACAAAATTAATTCTTGCAAGCCTGGAATTGGATGCGCAGGTTTTCTCCCACCATCACTTCGAAAAATGCACAAGAAGTTTGCGTATAAACAGTTATTCATCGGAGAACATGTCCATCGGGGAGGAGGCGCTCGTCTCCCATACAGATCCGGGGTGCCTCACAATTCTTTACCAAGATGATGTGGGAGGCCTTCAGATACGATCTCGGGAGGGCGAATGGTTCAACGTTAAACCTCTCTCTGATTCATTTGTGGTCAATGTGGGGGATTCCCTTAAGGTAGGAAAATTTCTCTCTAACAACCATTATAATTATCTCTTAAATATTATGGTCTGATAGGATTTAGCAATAAATAATGGATATGTTTCCAGGCGTGGACTAACGGCCAATACCGCAGCGCAGAGCATCGCGTTGTTTGTAAAGGTTGTAAAGACCGTATGTCAATTGCCTTCTTCATCGCTTTTCCTCAGGAAACGGAAATTTGGGCTCCTGAGGAGCTTGTGGACGACAACAATCCAAGGCGTTACAAGCCTTTCGTATACTCACATTTCATGACTGAATATATGGATAATAAAGAGGATAAAACAAAAGCTCTCGAAGCATTCGCGGGTATATAAAGAGTTGTGCGTTCGTGCAGTGTCGCGGTTCTCAAAATGCATTCATGTTGCACATTGTGTGGTGGTTTTTAGCAACGAAATTTAAAAGTGAGCCTTTCTATATAAAGGTTGTTTGAGTGGTATGTAACAAGAAATCCAAAAATGCACGTGAATAAAATTACATAAATTTGTTAATTTACGGTTTTCTATATGAACATAAGTACTGCATGGCAATTTAGTCCCTGACTAAAGTTGTATGGCTGATTTATTTGAAAGTTTTGCATTTAAAAAAAAAGTGCTTTGGGACTAGTATTTTGGTTGAGACAAAGATAAGTCTGGGTCACTAATGACTTTCACTTTCTCTCAATTTTAAGTTGAGAGAAGAATTAAATCTTTTAATTTGCAATTTATTTTTTCCTTTTAATTTTCAAATTAGATTAATTTTTTAATTTGGTTGACATAAAATATCTTCAATTTTATATATATATATATATATATATATATATATATATATATATATATATATATATATATATAATTAAAAAGATTATTTATACGTCTAATTAGTGAGATACATTTTTTTATTATATGTAGGGTATTTTTGTATTGTATTAAAAAATGTCTCAATGTGGTAGGCAAGTTGATGTTAATGTTGAGTGAGAACTACTCTAAGCACATATTTGAATGCATTCATCTCAATTCTAAAAGGTTATAGCAAAGCAAGAAGAGACAATATCAATGTCAAACAAAATATTTTTTCTAATTGTGTGAACTATTTATATAGTGTCTTTGTTCTAATGATTTTTCTTTTTCTTTTGATCACCATCTAAGTGTTTGAGTCATACGTGATGCCAAATGTAAAATACAATCACAAGCCTTCAAAAAAGAAAAGCCAACCCCCAAATACTAATAAATTTGATGATATTTCTTAGAGGTGTCTGATATTTCATGACCTATATCCTTTTTAGATCAACATGAAAGTTATTCTTTCCCATGATCTATTACAAGTATTGAAGCATATCCATTCCAAAGGAATATATTTCTTTGCTACCAGAGAGCATTTTTTATTAGAAACCTAAGATTACTTAATGAATATGCTACAAATGTTCATTGATGTTGAACATCAAAATATTTCAATTGCACCATAGATAGAGAGGGGTTTCATAATATTGTACTCTCAACTCATTGACTATTATGAGAGGATTTATGACTCATAAGTATTACAAAAAATTGATGGAGCCAATCTATATAGTGCTATATATCTAACCAATGTGACAATTATACATAATTCAAATATTTTGATGTTTCATCTAAGGAACTATGGGTACATCTATGAGGATAAGATATCAAGAAGACTTTTTCTAATAAAATTATAAGTGGATATACCTTCATTCACATTGAATTTAACCCAATCCATTGAAAAGTTTATATGCAATGCTAAAAAATGTATCTAGATTCATCAAGATTGATGGGTTATCAACATGCAATAACATATTACATTATGGGTTGAAATGAATCATTTTCAAGGCACCTATTCAAGGTAGAGTTTAATGGTATGGCCCATTAATTTGGCATTCACAAATAACAATAATGAAAGGTATTTTATGACCTACTGTCAACAAGAAAATAATGTATCTAGAATTAGGTTATTGAGAATAATTAGTATATTGGAATGGACATAGGAAGATGTGGTATTCTATGTTATAGAATGGAGAAATCATAAGGGAGATCAAGAAAAAAAATGAAAATAAATTATCATGAGTGCGCATGTAGGTTCCACAAAATGGAAGAACAATAGAGAATACTAGTTAATATGAGGATGAAGGGAATTTCAACATAATAAAGAATGATATGACATTATATTCTCAGAAAATGGCAAGAAAAGAAAAGGAAATGATGATTAGGAACAATAAAAAATGTTAAAAAGTAAAAATATTCATAACTAATAAATTAAATAATCTGTAAGACCCCTTCTCTTATGGCCTTGTTGTTTCTAACAATCATTGATGACTTATGTGCTATATTCTATGCTCTTTCATGTTGGATAGTACACATGAGTGATGATTGTTGCTACACCATGAAGATGTTCATATTCTT
>VDFB02046231.1:0-22892 GCA_007258455.2 Sequoia sempervirens | reverse complement strand
GGGCCAAAGGGTTAAAGGAATCATTAAGAATAGAGGACAATGAGATGTTCTTGAAAGATTCATTAAATTGCAATTTAGAGTAGCTTCTTTGCTTTGAACCTTTAATATAATTCATTTCATTAAGGTTTGTGTTGATTTAATAACATTTCCACATTTCACACACACACAAAATGGCGGCCACTGTGGGGCTAGACCCCATTTCTAACAGTTTGCTGGAAAAGTTCATTTAAACAGGTTGGACGTGACGTTTTAGCGCAACCATGGTTTCTTTTGGCGCATCCGGTAAATCTTTTGGCGCATATGACTTTTGTTTTGGTGCATCTGACAGATCTTCTAGCGCATTTGGTGACTATTTCGATGCATCCAACTTTTCTTTCAGCGCATATAGGAAATATTTTAGCACATATGGTCTTTTCTATAGTGCATTGAGCATAAGTTTTAGTGCATTCCTTAATTTTTATAACACATTTGGTATCTGTTTCAACACATACATCATTTATTTTAGTGCATTCAGTAGTTATTTTGGTGCATCGATTAGTTATTGTAGCGCATCGGTGTTTTAGCACATCTGATGACTTTTTTAGCGCATTGGGTAAAAATTGCAAAATCTGACAACTGATTTGTATTTTCTGCTTGCAGGTACTTTTATACATTGGTCAAAGACAAATTTTATCAACCTACTGATGATTTAGGTAGGGGCTGGAGCTATTTAAGTACTTTCTTTTTGCTTAAAATAGGCATCTAGCTTAATTAAAAAGGGTTAATGAACACCATGTCTTTCGTGCTTGATGGATGGTAGGCATATGCTCTCCCCTTAACTCGGTGACCAAAAAGCTAGACCCATTCACTTTTTGTGTGTGAGTGTGAGTGGAGTATATAGCGTGTGTTTTTTATTTATTCATGTGGAATAAAGATTGATCGAACTATAGGTATACTTGCTTGCTTTTTTTTATCTTAGAGGGCCTGCCTTGTGGGAAAAAGTAATCACCCAAGGGAATGACCCAACTGGTAACACGCTAAATCCAAGCGACTTCCAATCGGGATATAAATGTGGATACTTGAACAAAGGCAAGTATCACAAGGATAGTTTCGACGAGAAGGGAAGCAATGGTCTCTCGCCACATAGATTATCCCCCACGAACGAAATGTCTGTACTAGAACCCTTGTTATAGTTTGGCCAAAAACCTTTATCTATTCTTTGGTGCAACAACGGTCGTTGCAAAGGCATCCACATTCTTGCAATTTTTAGTAGGGATGAGAAATATGCCATGGGAGATTCATGGGTATTGTGCTTGGTTGCCCCGTAGAAGTGAGTGTTGTGGAGGGGAGCCAGTGGGGTCAAGCATCTAGTCATCCTCTAAGAATAAGTGTGGTTGGGGTAAAACATGCATGGAATCCAAAAGAATATTGTCCTACATAGCCTTAAGATTGTACATGTTTGATGTGTCTTTATTGTTAGTGTAATTAATTAATTATTACACTTACATAAGTTTACATAGGTAATATTTTAATTCCTAGGTTAATAGTTGTCATCCTTATCTTGTTGAGCTATCTTGTTGCTCAAGATAAGATTAGGGTTCTGCATACATTACTTTTATAAAGAAAATCATCTCATGTAATTATAAAATTCATGAATAATATTATTTACACATCTTCATGCAAAGCTCTTGCTTTTATTTGTTTTTCTCTTCTGTGGAAGGTTTTTTGGTTTGCATATCTGATCTTGGTTTCTAAAATGGTATCAAAGCCTTGATATGCAGCCCCTTCTCAGAATTTTTGAGAAAATCATTGTAGAGCATGTTTGGGATTCCTCGAGGGTTTCATGCCTTGATTTCATCTATGCAATGTTTTGGATAAGATCGAGCATCTCAATTGGATTCATAGTGCTGGAAAAAGTCAGGATTGGCTTTTATTTTTCTGATTTTGGTCATCATTTTCCAAATCCATGAGGGTTTCAAGCTCGATGATTTTTTGCAAGCTCTGGAGGTAGCTAATTTTTTAGGGCATTTTGGGCACAAACAGAGGTCACCATTGCATTTGCAGCAGCCAAAAACCCTAAGAATGCCTGTCGTTTCATCGATTTTGGTGAAAGTTGATTCTAAGGCCAAAAAAAATTGCCAGGGAGGTTGTATGGCCTCCCCAGAATGCACTCTGAGGCGGAAAAATTTAAAAAAATCAAAAAATAAATTAAAACTTTGTTTTTTTGTAGAAATTTCTACATTCATCATTCAATTGGGCTCCGCCACCACCGCGCCACCCAGCGGCCACTAGGAGCAGCGACCACTGGGTGGCACCCCCACCTCCACCGCTTAGCTCTTCATCCCCCGCAAGCTCCTTCAGGCTCAGCCCCAGTCACGCAGAGGATCGGGGGCCCTCTGCTAGCCCTTAAGGGCTTCTATGCCTATAGCCCAGGTCACATGGGGGACCGGGCACTATGTGCCCAGCCCCTGGCTAGCCTCCTAGCACCCACCGAAGGTCATATATATGACCAGGGGCTCCGCCCCAACCCCCAGTCTGCCAGCCCCTGGTCGCGCACAGGACCAAGGGCTTATTTTTTTAAAGCCCCCTAGGCTGCTTGCAGACCTTATTGGCCTTCTTGGAGCAACTTTCACTAAATCGGGCGTAACTTTTGCGTACGATATCATCCTTTTGCAAACAAGATACCATTGGAAAGATGATTCTGACGTCGATCCAATGGTGTAGGTGGGTTTTCCATATTTTTTCCAATTTTATTTTGCATGTCCTTGAACTCAGATGTTTTTTCCACTCTAGAGGGTATATCTTTTGACTCTCTTATCCTTTTTTCGCCATTCTCACGGTGTTGGAAAGATTGTTCAATCCTCTACATAGATCTGAGGTCCATTTTTATGAGGAAGTTGTGAACTTTGGTTTATGAATGCATCTCATTCTTGTTTTCTTGCACTAGGTTTACTTTTTCTCTCTCGTTTATGCATGTTTTGCATTCTCTCCTTTTACAATTATGGGTTATTGTAATAAATGAACTGATATAAAGTTCCATTAGGGCGGTTTCTTGCATAATAATCTGATTAGAGTGTAGTTTCACTTTGATCTCATCTTGATTATTGATGACAACTCGCATGGGTTGTATCTAGTTTTTATAGTTTCTTTTGGCCACATCTTGCTTATAGCCAAACACATCAGATTCACATCGGTTCACACTTCATATTGAGAGCCTATGGTTATTGATCCGCATTGGGTCACATCTCATTTTGAGGGCCATTAAATTTATGGTTAATTTTCCAGAGTCTTTATGGTACTTGTTCCCATAGAAGAGTTGTAGTCTCAGTTTGGCATCGACATCGAGATACACGGCTTCCAGATTCTTTCATCATATCATTCCCTCTTATTGGGGGCATCATTTTATCTACTGTTGCTTCACAAATTCTAGGGTTGTTCCAATTTGTGAGTTTTCCAGTGTTCTGTGGCATCAGGTCTGTTGTTGCATTATTATGATTCTGCTATGGTTTCTTGTAGACAAAAGTATCTTTCCTTGCTTGCTGGATTCAGGTTCCAATGTTACTCCACAGTGTTCTTCCAGTGATTCTTTGCAGCATGCTATCACATTGAGGGGGGGTTTTGTCCCACTAGGTTTTCTCCTCTTTCTCATTCATTGCATTTGTACATGGGTACCTAATCAGGCCTTGTTGTCAGAACCCATTCATGCTTTCTTGCATTCATCCTAGCATTTAGGTGCATGCTTTTTAAAGTCTCCCTAAGTTGCACTTATGGGGGGGTGTTAGTGTAATTAATTAATTATTACACTTGCATAAGTTTACTTAGGTAATATTTTAATTCCTAGGTTAATAGTTGTCATCCTTATCTTGTTGAGCTATCTTGTTGCTCAAGATAAGATTAAGGTTACACATACATTGCTTTTATAAAGCAAATCATCTCATGTAATTGTAAAATTCTTGAATAATATTATTTGCACATCTTCATGCAAAGCTCTTGCTTTTATTTGCTTTTCTCTTCCGTGGAAGGTTTTTTTGTTTGCATGTTTGATCTTAGTTTCTAACATTTACCAATATGTTTTAAACCAATTTCAATCACAAACATCACATGTTGAAAATGGAAACCTTGATTTAGAAAAACATTTATTGAAACAACCAAGTCTCTAGTTGGAAAATTTGAAAAATCAAACAAAGTTCCAACAAACTACGTCATTTTCCCAGTTCAGTGCATTCGCTGCATCTTATAGCACATATGTGTTCTTGTAGCGCATTCAACTATTGTTATATTGCATATGTGCAAAACTCTGGCGCATCTTTCCTCTGTTCTAGCGCATCAAAACAATCTTTTAGCACATACAACCAATCCTTTAATGTATCTGTGCAAAACTCCGGTGCATCAGTCCTCTATTCTAGCACATACAAGCAATCCTTTAGTGCATTTGTGCAAAACTATAGCACAGACGTCCTATGTTTTAGTGCATTTGTCAAGTGTTCTAGCACATCCAGGCTCTATTTTAGCGCATCCATTAAATGTAAAAACCTGAGGGATAAACTTGTCTTTTATCTTGCGGTTTGAACCAAAATTCATAATTTTCCTCCATCACTCCACCATCCTTCAAGGTGTGTGCCAATGTTGAACTTGTAATCCTTTCCATCTATCCATTAGCAAGTCTTCTCACCTCCTATCCATTACCCAACATTCATCCCCCATTATTCTCCTTTAATCCAAACCTTTGGATAAGTCCTTAGTTCTTCCATCGTACCTTTAATAGGCCAAAATTTATGAGTCTAATTCCCATTTACCATGGTTTATTAAAGGGATATTTGGTCGTGAAACTTGATGCTTAATTCCTCCCTCCATCTCCCTATCATCCATATCCTATTTTCCATATTCCTCTTGCACTCTACACTAGGGAGGGCAAGTTTCATCCATCTTATCATTCCTTACATTTCCACCTTTGATCTTGACAAAGTTAAGGATCTCCTTAACCAACAAGACATATAGTCTTTAAACTATTTTTTTATGTTTAGGCTTTAAAACAAAATTTCAAATCATAATGATTTTTTTTATAATCAAAACTATTATGCAAAAGTTATCTTGTAAGGAGCATTCATAATAAATTCTTTTCATTGGAAGAAATCCCAAGTTGTGGACATTTGTAAAAATATTGAGTTTTATTATAACAATTAGGATACTAAATTTTTTAATATATTTATTTTTAAAATTCCACCTTTACAACATTTTTTTTATTTTTAGAATCTCCCCATGTATGTAATATGAACTAACAAAAATTTATAAAATATTGTTTATAATTAATTGACATAAATATTTACAAACAAGCTTCTCTTAGCTTCAAGAATATTTATTTGAATATTCTCTACTAACAAGGCCAACTACGTGAAGGTGGAAGCTCGCATGGCCTCCCCTAATTGACCTAAGACACCACAGCACAACACAACAAAACATTACACAACATAACACAACACAACACAACACATCACACAACACACAACACATACACATTTTATTTTATTTATTAAAAAAATATTTATATACATTTTATTTATTAAAAAATTATTTATATACATTTTATTTTATTTATTAAAAAATTATTTTATTTTATTTATACGCCATTAATGATGTGTTTAATTATGTACAAGAATTTTTAGTTATTTGCAATATTGTTAATATGCGGTGGGTCAAACATACATTTTATAATTATCAGACAATTACGTCATGTGAATGATATTCATAAAGTGATTTAATGGGTAATTTATGATTGTCCATTGTGGACAACGTTGATATGCGGCGGGTCAAAACATTCGAGTTTTCATTATGGTGGTATTGTTATGTTGTGTGAATTATTTCCATTTTAAATGTTATTTGCATAAAGGTGATTTATGATTGTATATTATGAGCTATTTTATAAAGTAACTTATGTTGTGATTCATAAATGATAAATTTATTTATAAAATTGTGATTTGTAACTTTAATGTTAATATCAAAATAAATAAATTAAATTAAATTTAAACATTAACCAAAAACAAACAAAAAAAATGCAAGGGACACAAGAGACATACCTTAAAGAATGGCCTTGACCTATTGACCATTCTTTAAGCTGTCAAAAAAAACCCGACCTTATGGAATGGCCATGGCCAATGACCATTCCCTTCGGTCTTTGAAGGGGTTTTTAACCCCTTCCAATAACTTTTTAGTATTAAACATTGTACTTTTACATTTTACAAAGTCATTATGTCAATCTAATTGACAAATATATTACTAAAAAAATGGTGAATGACCAACCCCGTCATTTGCTGCTCTAAATCTACACTTTTGCTTGATCCTGCCATAATGGTGAGAAACTAACTCAAAAAGCTGCTTAGCTCTGTTTGGGATCCTTGTTAGCAAATTGCTCGAAAATCCATCTATTCCAAAGAGCAACAAGCAAGAAACATATAAAACAAAGGCAGGTGGTCAAAGAAAACAATTTAAAACACAAAGCACAAGTACATACCAAGTCTTTTTTTAAATTTTTTTCCAACCTCACTAAGCGCATCAACTTCAATGATTTCAGCTTCTCTGTATAATATAAACCCACCAACAATCATAATAACTATAAATTATCTTAATTGTCAGTATTTAAAATAAATAATACATTGAAACATAATAAGCTGAACAAGTTTGTGATTTAAAACACTTAATAAATTTCCAAAACTAAAGAAATAGAGAGAGTTAAAGAAAAAAGAAAACCACAAGCATAAATTTACCTTCCAACATTTTCCTAGAATCTTGCCTGCAAGAACATAAAAATAAATACGAGTCAATCTATTATAAATGAAAACAGATCAAAACATTTGTTGCTTTTAAAAAGTAAAATTAAAATTAAAAAAAGAACTCTAAAAGACCATGAATCAATGAATATAGAGATAGGACTCATGAGTTGGAAATAAACTAACTGCCAAAAGAGAATAGAGGTTGGGTGATCATATTTATTGTGGAGATCTGGTCACATTGAATGTGTAGTAGTCCTATGGGTGTCAGTCTGTTAAGCCTACCTGCACATCTAGTTTACTTGCTTAATACCCATATCCTTGTTTCTCTTCCGGACTGTGAGAAAAATATACAGTCAGGCAGGGCCTTCTCTTTTCTTCCCATGATGCTTGCTGACCTCTGTAGTTTTTAGGGGTTCCTGCGTTTTTCTGCTATCACAAAGTATCCTTGGATGATGTGGGTAGGGTAGTGCAATTTAGGTTTTAATAAATGTGTTTTGTATGCAAATTGCAGCAACCTTTTACCACATTTACTGCTGTCATCTTCTGAATTGATGTTTTTTTTTAAATTTAGTTGCAATCTGTTGTTTTTATAAGTTAAAAACTCTTCCTCAGCTGCTCCACACAGAAAACGTTTGTATATCACTTTTTACATATTGTTCAGACATTTCTTTTTAATTGAACAAAGACTTTAATAATAAAAGAAAGAATAACAAACAATATAGAACAAAGCATAAACTCTACAGTTGGAAATCATAAACTAAAGAACAGTAAAGTAGCCTACAAAACTGCTGGGCTAGACAAATTTGGGGTCCTCCGGAATATTGTGTTATCTTCTTCCAAAAAGAAGGGAGGGCAGCCTAGCAAGTCAACACCAGGAAATTGGGTGGTTCTCTTTAGAGAGGTTTATTTACATTCATAGTGCCACAATAAGAAGGGTAGCCTAATAATTGGGTTTTAAGTGCTTTGTCATTTTGCATCGTTTGGGCTATTTAGTATGCAGCAGTCAAATGAGGTGTAACATTATCATATAATGTGAGTGGAGGAGGATGAACATTCTTGGGACATGTATCACGATCAAGCATAGGAGTCTAACACAGGCTGGCAGAAGTACAATTTAAATAAGACAACAAAAATATTGTAAAGGTATCACTATTCATGATATTGGAGGGCAAACTATTGTTTAACATGATACCTCCACTCGTGTAATTTTGTGAAGTGCATGAATTGTTTTGCAAAGATGGAGGCTGCATCACCAACCTCAGTATTGGGTATGTGCTATTCACAGACCTAAATTCAAGGTATTAGAGCAACCGTGGTCTTCTACGTGGCAACAAGAACAAATGGCAGGACCACTACAAATGGAAGGACAACAGATTACCACAACCGTATACAGTAAGGATCACCACAGCCATCTACAGTAAGGGATATGTTGTAGCACAATCATCACTAAAAAAGACACTCACAAATAACAACAGAAGATTGATTTTAAACATGGTGGTGATAAATACAGTTCATTGTAAATGCTAATAAATAAATGTGGTTTTGGGTTCAATAGCAGAAAAGATCAAGGAAAGTATAATAGGTTAAGGGGATGCTATTTTCTTAGAGTACATAGGAAGAGGTGTCTCTTCAATAACTATACAAATTAGAAAATTAGTAAAATTAAGAAAACAATTGATGAAAATTAGTAAAATTAAGAAAACAATTGATGGATATAAGGTAAAAATTTATTAATTACAGTGAAGCATTAAACTATCTTCAAGATCAAATTGGAAACAATCCAATATTATTCATTGAGTTTGGGGTACAGTAGCAATTGTATAATATTCAAGACTTGTTTTTCATGCAGATGGTCTATCATTGCAGCCCATTTATGGGGAGGAATTGAAAATGATCTAAAGAACTATTCGAACACAAAATTGAAAAAGAAGAATAATTAAAGTTAAATAAACCCAGATTTACAGTTTCAAGGATAGAGCATCTTTTTAGTTTTTAATTTTGTCAATATAATCAACCTAATAATCAGTAATTCCTTTTCATTCAATCAAAATAGACAATCCATAATAAAGAGAATGCGCAAGGATAATTACCTTGAAGAAGAATTCTGCTTCCATTAATCACCGTTTCGTTTGCTCTGCCTCTTCCCCTGTTACCACAAATCAAAATACCAAAAAACCAACAAAAAAAAAGAACAAACAAACAGAATAAAGAAATAAAAACAAAACAAATTAAAATAAAACACAGAACAAATCAAAGAACACACACATGAATAAACAGACCGGCGTGCACGCCCCACAAAACCCTTAAAAAATAAAAAGCTGACAAATCTGAAAGAAAACAAAACTAAATTGAAACGAAAGAAGAACAAGAAAACATGAGAAAACAGATTTAACAATATTCTAGGCTAGCTCAGATTGGCCTGGCATTCTTCTCAACTGAAATTTGAACACTGAAAAACCACTGGATCCCGTTTCCTGCTATCACATGTGTATGTCGCACCTGTCTTGCTCGTGGTGCCATCCTTGCTACCTCCACCTCCACTAGAATTCCTTGAATTCTTAAATCCTCGTATTACTCTAACAGGTGACCCTGCATCTATACAGTTCTTGAGTGCCAAGTTCCCACACTCAAGTTTCTGGTCCTCCATCTGCTTCCACTTTGTCCAGAGTGGATCAATACTTCGTCTTCATCATCATCTGCATAACTACCCGATACCACAATACTAGTTACAAATAATGAATCCCACCATGAGACTGTCCATGAAGACCGACAATCATAAGCTCAATTCTATAGTGAAATTCATCTCCAACTTAACACTTATTATTGACAACAACGTTCTATTTTTCAAAATCTTCCCAACAATGTTCCATTTCCGCTCTACCCAACAACGTTCCATTTTTCAAATTAATTTTCCCCGCTCTCCCCAGCAACGGTCCATTTTTCAAATTATTTTCCCCGCTCTCCCCAACAACGTTCCATTTTTCAAATTTAAATTCATTTCCACATGTTTTCAAATGGTAGTTTATCTTGAAGATTCATTTCTATGTCATTTGGATTATCCTAGTTTAATGTTAAAGGCAAGATGGAAATAACCTAAATGTTTAAATTTCAAATTTAAAATCTAAATTTATTTCTCTAGATTATACTAGTTATTATGAGCTAACTTGACACATGTTTATGTGACATGTTATTGTTTCATGATATTTAAAAACATTCAATGTTACATTAATTTAATGTAATTTATTACGATAAAAGAATTAGAGCATGCTTTAATTTTTAAAAGGAAAACAATTAAATCCAGTTTTTTACATATGATCTACATGCATGTATGTGTATGTTGTCTTTGATATTAGTCATCATTGTTAACTCACCCTCATAATGGGCTGCCTTAGGATAACACGTTCTAAAAGCTATTCATAAACATTGTCTTGACCACATTCAACTACCAAAGGAGCCAAGACAAATATGGCTTTCCTGAATAAACATTTTGTCAAATCACTTGATTGAACACATGCCATAGTTTAATTTCTTGCATCAAATCAAATATCTAGGTGGATCAAGATTGAACCCAAGGGGTGGAAGATTGAATATGACACATTCAACTAATTGAAGGCAATCAATTTATGTACTATACCAAATAGATTTTGCATGACATTAGTAAAATTATTCCATCATTAGTCTAGACCCAAGTATCATATCCTATCATTTAAATAGATCTCATTTATTACTATTTGTTTACTAACCCAACTAATTTAATCTATATTATTTTTTGTTTATTAATCAAATTACACTTATTTAATGTTCCTAGATTATTTATGTTTAAAGCTAATGTATTTATTTATATTTTTGTGAACCTAACATTTTCTTATATGCAACCTTGACTTTCACCTTAAGATTTTATGTTACATCTTCCTAGGCTTTTCGTATATAATTTATCCTTTCATTTTAGATTTGTTGGGGTTTGGATCAACTTTTCTCTACATATTCTTAGCATACCTTTGATCCTACCCACCTGCCCTTGGATAATTCACCATCACAACTATTCTTAAATTATTCTTCAGTTGATATGCATGCATAAATTTCATACATCCTTTCTTCCCTTCCTTGGCCTTGATGAGGAATAGGGGAAAAGTACTTGGGCATTGTGTTTGTATCTTATCTAGTTGATCTTGATCATCCCATTCATTATCCTTATCCTTGCATTTCTTCCATTCCATATCTCCTAGCTTATCTCATCATGTCCCTTTGCAACCTTGAACCTTATCATGTAAATCATATTTGAGCCTAGCTGCAAAACTTATCCAATCATATATTTTTTCAATCAATCATCAACAATCATCAATCTTATTGTACTTAGAGGAAATCAGTGATCCTAAGTACTTATCATCATCATTCCTTATGGAATAAATCATTCCTGACATCTTAATCAATCAACCATTATCATCTTTTGACAAGAGATATGTTGTTTGTGTGGCATGTTTTGCAATGAATCTTTCATTTTGATCTATCATTTATCCATGGTTGCATTATCTCTATTGTGGAGCATCTTGTTCCTTCAATCAGTCATATCATTTCATTCCATCTTAAATATCCTGAGAAAACCCAAAAAAAAATAAAAAAATAGAAAAATCAAAAATAATCAAAAATTAGAAAATACAAAAAAAAAAGAGAAAAAAAAGCAAAAAAGTAAAAAATCAAAAAAATCATAATATCTAAAAAAGTGCAATAAAAACAAGTAGTGAAAACTTGGAAGCAAGTGCTATTTGTGATAGGATAGCTTTTCCATCTATTTGAGCATGTCGACCATTCACTTTCACCATCAATTTTCCTATCATCAAAAAGCTTCATGTACATATCTTGGTGTCGCAGTCATGTCTCACCCTAGACTGGGAGCAAAATCCTGAACTCACTGGGGGCAATAAACTTTGAGCTTGAACCAACAGACAAAAAATAGTAAGACAAACACAACAAACACAAAGATCATAGTCCAACACAACACTGAACATCAACAACAACCATGAACACATCAACCATCGATATCAAACATCAAACATCTAAATCAATCAAATCAAGACAAATCTCAAATGGATGATGTTCCTTCTGAATCATGGCTCTATCACTGTGGCATGACTGCTCAACTGTTGAAATTTTATTTTTGTCATCATCTCTTTGGAGCACCTCAAAGATGTATTAAACTAGAGGAGCCAAGAAGGAGTATGATTTTTCTTTGTCTGTTGTCTGTGAGTTGATCACTATTACTGTGCAAATTGTTGTGGGACGTGCTCTACAAAGTATCACTATAGACATTCTAAATTTGCATAGGAAAATGGTTAACTCTTGTTTGTTTACATGGGTAATGCTCGGGTCATCTCGGTTTAATTATACCTAGATGCTTGTGTTAACTTGCAATATCAAAAATCATGGAAGTAGTACTTAGGTCATCATGGTCTAAATTATACCATCGATGTTTGTACTCACTTTCAACATTTTAAAGGCTCAATGATGATAAAAAGCACGAAAAATCGGTTGTTACAATGACAAAATTTGCATATTAAATCTACATGAGTAGGTTAGATTGCATCCATGTTAGCCTGCATCTGTATTTATGGGATTTCCAAAGCTACAACAAATTTCACAATGATGTTATCTCTCTTATCAATGGATTGAGTACATTTGACATTAACCAAAAACACATCATTTTCATATAGTTGCACATCAGTTGCATCATCATTTGCATACATTAGAAACCATTCTCACACATTATCACATCAATTCCATCATCATTTGCATACATTAGAAATCATTATCATATCATATGTACATGATCACATCATTCATCCATCCATGCATTACATCAATATTTGCATCAGAAAACACAAAAAGAAGTGCATTCCATCTCACTTGCATGATCAAAAATCATCTCATTGATTATTAATGGATTAAGAAATTGATCCATTAAGAAGATTGAAAGACATATCTAGCAGAGTAAGATTTCCAACAAGAAAAACATCTCTATTTTAATAGGGGAATAATTGAATTTGATGCATTTATAATTGAACTTGATGCATCACTATAATCATTTATTCCTTTAATAAAATAGATCTTGGATTCGAGATTGAAAGACATACCCAGCAGAGTAAGATTTCCAAGAAGAAAAAGTTGTTGAAAAACATGACTAGATAATAAAAGATATAATGCCTTTGTTATGAACATCTAAAACCAGTAGTGAAGATAGATTTGTCAGGATGCATGAATGTGTTATTACTCAAATCCAAGACTAACAAAGGACTAATACAATATTTAAGCTTTTGGATTTGACTGTGTCAATTTTTTTGTCGACGTTTCGGATCACACTCAGTGATCCATCATCAGGAAGAGGAAAAATGAGATAAGATTGCAGAACAAGTCTTAATAAAGGGTGAGATGGAGGAGGAAGAGAAAAGCTTAAAAAACAATAAAATAATAATACCAAGGAAAGAAAAAATAAACAAGTCAAAGCCAATAATAGAATTTGAAAGTGTTATAAATTATATAAAAGAGGAAAATTAAAGGTAACTAAGCTTAAAATTAACAATGAGGAAATTACAAAATAAATAGATAATTCAATGGTCCGGCAAAATAAAGAGAAATAAATGCTTTCGTATGAAGTGTAGAAGGACAAAGATAAATAAATAGTGGTGTCGAAACAAAGTCATCGTTAGGACTCATCGGCAAAATTAAAATCGTAAAATAAAGGTCAGGATCGAAAAAATAAAGTCGTTCGAAGTGAAATAATTCCGTCAGAGCTCAGGGTCCTCCGTCACTTTCTCGAACTCGAATCGAGGTCATCCGCTCTCGAAAATCAAAAAAGAAATTAATTAAGACGAGACAATAGGAGAGATGAACTAAAACAAACTTAAATGAATAAAACAAGTAAGGTGCAAAGTGAAAAAATAATAAAATAAGAATAAATAAATAAGTGAAAAGAGAAATAAGTGCAAAAAATATAAAAGAAGAACAAATAAGAACACGAATCCCTAAATAGGTAAGTGATTAAAGAGAATAACTGAAGAAAAAAAAGGGGAAAGGAAAAGGTAAAATGGGATAAAGAGACAAAGGAGGACTGGCCCAGATCAGCGTAATGCACATAAACATCTTGTGTCATTTGAAAAATCATATCCATCTCACATAGCATAAAACATCATCCATAATGCATATAGAATCATCAACCATACATTATCATATCATCATTGCATACATCACATACATAATCATCACATAAGCATCATAGAGATCCTTAACATCAATTGCATAATCATTTACATCCGCCAACATATCATATCATCATATTGAACATCACATAGAGCTAGCATCATAAAGGCCAGAAATCAAATGCATCCATCATAATCATCATGATGTCATCACATACCATCATATAGACACATAGGTCAATCATCATCATTGTCGCATTTCATATATAACTCAAAATGATGTCAAAGTGTACAAGGATATCCAAAGGTATAAATAGATACATCAATATCAAAAATGGCAGTGTATCATAATGTCTCAAATCAAGAGGTATATCATCAATGTCTCGACTGAATCAGTGTATACATTAGGTCTTAGTACATCATCAAGTCTCAGAACATTAATCAATCCTATATTGGGGCATATCAATCAATCAGATAATTCAAACCAAATCGCCCAATCAAATCTGACTCCGCCTGCACCAGATGTGGAAATCCTCCTATGATCATAACATATCGCAAATCAACAATCTTATCAATCAATTCAACCTTGCCTATCATGAGGTTTATCAATCAATGCACCTCGCCTATCATAAGGTTCATCAATCAATTCAACCTCGCCTATCATGAGGTTCATAAATCAATCCAACCTAGCCTGTCATGAGGTTCATCAATCAATCCAACCTTGCCTATCATGAGGTTCATCAATCAATCCAACCTCGCCTATCATGAGGTTCATGCAATCAGCCGTAGCCTGGCACATCCACGAGGTCCATCAATCGATCAATCTATCATTGATCCTCACCTATCATGAGAATTCGATCATCAATCTATCATTTGATTCTGCATCCTATCATGAGGTCAATCATCAATCATCATTGATCTCCACTATCATGAGAGTCCCGATCATCAAATCATCATTTGATCCTCACCTATCATGAGAATTCGATCGTAAATCATCATTGATCCTCACCTATCATGGGGAGTCAATTATCAATCTATCATTGATCCTCACTATCATGAGACCAATCATCCAACATCATCATTGACCCTCACCTATCAGCAGAGATCAATCGTCATCATCATCCCTATCATTGATCCCCATCCTTGAGGTCAATCATCAACTATCCACATCAACATCATCAAATCAATCAGCTGAACGCAATCATCAAACATCAAACACAAGGAGGAAACATAAGGCATCAATTAATCAATTTGGCAGGCTCAATCTTCTTTTTTGGGAGATAAATCGTTTCTGAATCACAAAATTTTGAGATCATCACCAAATCATGAAATATTAAAAATTTTCAAAGATTTGAATATAAAAATTCAAAATTCGCAATTTATCTCAGGGGTATATAAATCACTTTGAAAATCAGCATCACAGGGCATCAATTATTTTTTTTGAAGGCATCGGTATGGTATTTTGAGCAGCGTGTAAACACATTACTTCAAAGAGGGAAAAAATGTATACACCTAAAATTGTTCCAAACATTTAATTAATTAAATACTAGTTATTTAATTAATATTTCGACTACATATAAATAAATTCTCAATTTATTTATATAGTTCATATTTCTAATTCTCAAATCTAAAATCATATTCTTCTAATTTAATTAAATAAACAAATTTTCATAAGCTTGTTTATTTAATTAAGTTTCATATCTAGATTAGGAATTCGCACATGTCTACAACATGCCACCTCACCAAGGTCACGTGAAATTAAATAATCTAAATTATCTTCAACAAACTTTCAAACACATGGCTTATTCCTCACACACTTGATTCTCCCACCCATTTGGCATTCAAACACATGGTCTTTTTCTCACACACTTGATTCCCCATCCATTTGGCATGTTGTCTTTGGTCAAGGGAACACCTTCTTGATTCTCTTCATCTCCACCGTTCATCCCTCTTGTTTGAATCTGGACCGTCGATCTTTGCCACATCACAAGATGCTTGGAAAAGCCTATAAATACAACCCTTTGCCATTTTTTGCATCCACTTTGAATAGAGTTATCATGCAAAATATCGTTTGACCTTGGGAGCACTTTGGAGTCTTATAGTTAATTTTTATATCATGTTTTGCATCATAGTTAAGATCTTCGACTAACACTTTGCTTCATGGTTGCATTTTATGTCATCCTTTGCATCATAATTTCATTGTAGATTAGCATATTTAGAGTTTGCATTTGAGCATATGTAGAATCATATATAGTATCATATAGATCACTACCATAGTATCCATCACCGTTTGTCCATTCATCATAATCATCATCATCCATTCATCATAGTATCCATCATCATCCTTATCATATAGTTTCATGTAGGAGTTTAATTAGCTTGCATGTTAAATACTAATCTCGTTTCTTAAGTGTCATTCTAATAGCCTTTGTGCACATAGAAATTTGAGGGCCAAAGGGTTAAAGGAATCATTAAGAATAGAGGACAATGATACATTCTTGAAAGATTCGTTAAATTGCAATTTAGAGTAGCTTCTTTGCTTTGAATCTTTAATATAATTCATTTCATTATGGTTTGTGTTGATTTAATAAAATTTCCACATTTCACACACACACACCATTGTTCATCTCAATTTAATCATCAATCATCTATATGCATGTCATGCTTTGACATACTATAAAAAATAGATGTTCTTCGTTGAGATTCAATCCTACATTGGTAAGAATGAACATAATTTGACCTTCAACCTATAAATATGGTCTTGAACCTATTGTCTAGTTTTTCATATATAAATGTGGTCACCTACAATAATTTAAGAAAAGATAGTGTTAAAAGCACCATTTAAACATTAGGATAGTGAAACCAACTACGTTCTTATCTTGTTTCTTAAGCAAGCCCTAAAAATTATTCAATTTGATTAGTCACAAGTTTGTGAACATGCTAATGCTTAAATACATACTTATGAATGTGTATGTTAATTCTATGACTTTTCTACTACTTTTTAAAGAGGATGTGATATAAGAAGATGATGAACTTGTTTTACTACTTGCACGATGTACTTATGAGGTTTTATCCTAAGGTCTAGCGTGAATTTTGATTTTAGAATTCTATATATTAATTATTTTAAACAAGGTCTTGAGCTAGATTAAAGGATGCAACTGTAGGATTTACCTAAGGCATGAAACATGAAATTTGGAGGTTGAGTTAGGATCTTGGGAGCATGGAAAAACAATTTAGCTTAATTATGGGTCAAATGCCAACCCACACAGTAAAATATGTTAGTTATAAACTAGATTATCAAACTATGGATAAAGCACCAAGGTGATTAAGAGAAGAATGAGAAAGAGTTTGTTAGGGATTTCATTTTCATACTTACAATTTTCTCCAACTTTGAATTACAATTAAACTACCATCAAGCATGCATGTCAAAGTAAACAAGAAGAGAAAATGAATGTAAATGGAAATACCATATTAGAATGATATGGATATGGATGGTCATGTGCACATTCCATCTAAAGTTATTAATCCCCAATGTTACATCCATAAAATTCTAGGAGTATCTTCTAATCAAAATCTTAAATAACCATTAACAACTACTTGCTAATGTCTAATTATAATATATGTAGAAGTAAAGTTATAGGCACATATTCAATTATTGGATCATTTTAACCTAAAAATAGATTCAATGTAATAAAGATAAGTGTGTACCTTTCATATTATAGATCAATATAACTAGTAAAGGAGGAGATATATTACATTGCATGAATAATGTTAACTGTGTTCCTAATGGTCAAAGATGTTTTTGGACTTATACAAAGATACAAAATCAAACCAATTAATGTCATATCATAAATAATCACTCTAACCATGGTCATGTGGTGCAAAATTCCTAGAGGGCTAGAGTAATCAGATGCATAAAATATTAGTTCAATATTATATATATGTCCCCTCTAAATGGTTTTGCACAATTATGTAAGTGATTAAACATGAGTGGAGAATAAATCAATGGTAAAAATATAACATTGTAAGATAAATAATCATGTAGCAAGATGAAATAAGAGGTCAATAATCACATTTCATAAAGAACATCATGTGCAAAAAATAGATAAATTACTAAAATGTGATCATGTGATTCCATGTACCAAAGGGAAATGAGATATCACCAATATTGCACCAATGGTTCACTTGGAAAATGAAAAATCCATCATAGCCCAATTGATATATAAGGACATGTAGAAATAGATAAGTATAATATAAAATATAATCATGTAAGTAAAAGAACATGTAGATTCAACTCAATAATGTTTAAGGTTTAAAGTTTACACTTTAGAAGTAGGGTAGGGGAGAGGGGCCCATAGTGGAGCACCCTACCTTCGTGCTTCTCAAAATCCTACATGGAATTTCAAATTAGTCCCAATTTTGTACAGCAGTTTGTTTGGCAACTCACCTGCTTAAAAAAATTAA
The DNA here is from genome assembly GCA_007258455.2 of Sequoia sempervirens. Classification (NCBI taxonomy): domain Eukaryota; kingdom Viridiplantae; phylum Streptophyta; class Pinopsida; order Cupressales; family Cupressaceae; genus Sequoia; species Sequoia sempervirens. The sequence continues at coordinate 4,492 of VDFB02046231.1, read as the reverse complement.
TTTTAGGGTCACATCATCAAATATGATGCCACTCCCCACATCAACATGCTTTTTGTTAAGGTATTAAAAAATGCTCAAAAAAAAGTGAGAGTGATAGTGGTGCACTAAGTCATGTTTTATTGGTGCGCCAATGTGGCATCACATGATTTGTTAGTTTGTGTACTTTATGGATAAAAAGTGTTTTGCAATTGGATATTAAGATGCTCCACTATGAGGCCCACTGAGGACTACTTCTATCCCCACTATTGGAGCCCACTCCATTATGGACCCCTCTCCCCTATATAGGAAACTCTCACAAATCTTTAATTTACTGTAATTCAAAGAATTCAACCATAAGTTGCTTTCAAGACCTAATAGATCATCAAGTTGAATTTTTATAATCAAAATCATAATTTGTTGAATTATATATTTTGTATACCTTTCATAAACACATCAATATCAAGATCTGACTTCACTCCAAACTCCTTTTCCCACTCGAAAAAGCTTGGTTAAGAAGTCTCATAAATCCATCATATATTTAATCTTTTCTGGAAAGTATCAGCTGAAAATGAACATAAATCCATAAAATATTTAGTCGTTAGCTTAACTGCACTGTTTGAACTGCACTCCTTTCAACGGAAATGTTTTTTAAGGGGCCGCTCCAAAGGAAAAAAGCAATCCATTTGGTCCATATCCAACCAAACGGTTACAAGTCATGCGATATAACATATGTTAATCGGTTGCAGCATTCATGGTTTTTCATTCAGAGAAACAAGGGTTCTATTGTATGAGAGGTTCTCCCGCATATGATGTTCAAAATGTCAGCTGCTGCCATGGAGATATGCATATCTGAAACTTTTCCCTCAAAATAAGGGAGGTGAAATCGTGGCTCTTTCCATAGCTCCACTGCCCATCAAGTTTATGCAAATGTGGGTATGTACTTTTAAGGGGCATTGCATAGTAAAATTAAGCTATATTTTTCCCATTCTTGCATTTGGACTATTGGTGAATTTCTTTGTGAATTCTTGACTGTGTTATTTAATTTCGTGTGGATTTGCACTGTTAGTCAATTTGTTTGTGTAATTTTTTTATCTCTTGAATCTTTTATATTATTTTTTTGATGGTTTGCTTCATCTAGTTTGAATCTTTTATATTATTTTTGATGGTTTCCTTCATGAATTGGAACCTTTAGAAAAGTATCAAGATAGTAAAGTGCTCTGTTTTTGCAGGGAAATCAACCAAAAACAATGTTACCTAACTTGGGTGCTAATTCTAGACTTTTTCACAGGCTTCCTTGAAGTGTATCGTGTCCAGACTTATTTGTACTGCATATGCTTTTCCATGAAAGTCTGAACAAACAAGAACTGGTAGACCACCATGAGATCGATCTCTGTCAAAAGCAGATGTGCCTTCCACCAAGCAGGCTCTGCAATCAATATAGGCATTCTTTTCCTTTCTAATTAATGGATTTAGTAAACTGGTTAATTTTTAAGACTAACTATATCTGTGGGATGAAATCAATTTTTAAGAACAAAAGGTTTTGTTTCAATTCTCGTGAAAATATGCTAATAGTGTATAATTTCATTTATCAAATTGATAATGGGTCAGAAAGAATAATTTTAGATTCTAAATTTTATCCATTCAATTAGATGGCCAAGTATAACTCCAGTACGATTTCAAATTTCTTTATTTCAGTTATTCTTCTAGTCCAGCCAAATTATGAATATAACTTCTAAATTTTCGCTGATTGGAAGATTTATGTCATAAGGTTGCTGATGTGGCTGTGAAAACTTTGCAAAAGAGCTGGGAAGAACCTTAACAAAGAGGTGGCTCCAAAAATCAAATTGACCTTCAAGGCTGATTCAGGTATGTTTGCCTCATTTCTGCAGTAACCTCAAGGAGCTGGCAATTCACAACTAGAGATTACTGTGCTGTCACCATTTGAAAGGAAACCCTATGATATCAGGCTCATTTACCTCTAGCCTTAGCCTGTGACCTAAGGAGCTCGCAATTCACAACTAGAACTAGAGATTATTGTGTTATCACCATTTGAAAGGAAACCCTATGATATCAGACTCATTTACCTCTGTCCTTAGCCTGTGACCTAAGCACACATTACACAAGAACAACAGTTTCTTATGTTTTTAAATCCCCCTTTTAGTATCATGGCTATTGCTATATCCTCACTCAAACCCATTCCGTATAGACAATGAACATATCATAGTAACCCACTTCACATATTATGTCCTTAAGTCTGTTACACATATCAAGAAGATGGACTTAAACGCCTTGGCATCCATTAAGCACCTTGGAATTGGCCTCTCATGGGTATTCTTCAAGATAACCTTTGAATTACCACAACACTCATTAACTATTGTGCTGAAGGATTATCTGCAACATCTTCAACCTGCAGATTATGTATTTTCTCTTGCAGAATTTGATGGACTCTAATGAGGATTAGTCTTTAGAGGTGCCGTTAGATTAGACCAATGCAAACATGGGAAGAACAAAGGTTAAACAAGGCTTGAATTCTAAGTAATAGATGAAATTTTATATTTTGCCACCAAGACAAGAGTATCTCTCTATTTTAGAGGCTACCCTTAGACAATGAACTACTTTTAAAATGTCTGCATTAAATAATTCGGGGAAGAGCAGGGGAAAATTGAAACCAGAAAGAGACCAACTTAAGAGATGTCTTCAGATCAGCTATAGATATGGTAAATACTATAACTGAGTACTAATTATATAACTGTAGCAGTGCTCTCAACATATGATCATAGACATGTCTAGGTCATCTATGGAGTATGGCAATAGAATTTTAGTATAGTTTCATATGACAAAGAAAAGTCTTGGATGTGTTTTTAATTTCCATTTTAGCACATGATAGAGATGATTAACTATATTGCATATCTGTTCTATCTTTTCTAAAGAAAATATCCATATTCATTTCCATATCTTAGATAACTGTCATATATTATATACAGGACCATTATGAAGCTATAGGAAACTACTACATCTATGTTTGATTGCAACTGTAAAATGTTTCAACAAATGCATAAAGAATGCTAACAGAATATTATACCACTAGTTGCATATTTTTTTGAAAAAGTTGAAACAGATGGTGTTAGAGTTGTCGCTCTTATAATAAGAGCTAGATAAGTACCTTATTTTTTGGTTTTTTTAGCTTAGAATTCAAAAATGTCAGGGCTAAGGGTTTTCTCTTATAGTTTCATTTATTTAAGATACCATCCTATATATGATAGTAGTTTCTAGTTTTTAATTTTAATGATGTTTTATTAATCTTTTTTATTTTAATCTGTAGTCTTAGATGAAGATTCCAATTTATGCATAGTGTTTATTTATTTGTATAGGGTTTATTTCTTTTAAGATGGGTTGAATGAGTTATGCTTTTCCATAGTAAGCTGCAAATTTGATTGTTAAGGTATACACAAAGAATTCAAACTTCTTATTTTTTGAGAATTTAGTGATTATGTATGGTTGTGTGGTTGTTTGTTCTAGATAGAGTTAATTATTAATTTACATTCTTTCTAGTCAATTGTTTGTTGTAGTATATTTTTATCATCAATAGGTAAGGTTCAAGGCTCTTAGAATCGTGCACTATTCTCATTAGGTCATTCAAACTTTAGTTCCCTACTATCTCTTAGGTGGCTAGTAGATGTACAAATTACTTGATGATTTTGATGGTAAATTTTTTATTAATATTATGTGTGAAATGAGCATTGTGCAGGTTTCTTTCGTAGTACAAAAATAAATATGGAAGAATACCGTAATTTAAAAAATGTCAATAATTTAGTTGGAAATGGTTGTGTAGTGATGAAAACTTCAAAATAAGTTTGAAGGAAGACAAATTACTTGTAAACATTACTTAACAATTATAATAAATTTTTTTTTTTTTTTTGAGGGGTAAGAATACCCCTCCATAAACTCTTAAGGATGGCCATGGACATCCTTCAAGAGATCTTTCTTGTTCTTTTTTCTATTGTTTTTATTTCTATTTATTTATAAAGTTAATTATTTGTTTATGTTAATCAAATATATGCTTTAAAAGTTAATTAAAATAATTTATTTGTTATTAATTAAACAATTGTATATATATGGTTAATGAAATTATAAAACAAGGACTACTTTCTTTTCACTCAAGTTATATATTTTTATCATGAATTCTTTTTATGACATTTATTTGAATATAAATATGAAAAATGTATGCATGATTAGTATAGCTTGAAGGAAAGAGTAATTAGTTGAGAATAGATGATATAAAAAGTAACTATTATTTGACAATGATTATATTATACATGTAAAATTATAAAAATATATTAAATTTTTTTAAGAAATTAAAAGGGGTGGAAATAAAAATGTTTCATATTTTGCAATTGCAATGTAATTAAATTATTTGGTGTGTATTTAGTGGTAAAGTAATGTAGAAATACAAATATTTTAAGTTTAACTATTGTGAATTATTACTTTTATTTATTTAATATTTTTATATGTT